>JAMKCH010005208.1:0-139011 GCA_023653785.1 Ophioderma brevispina | reverse complement strand
ACCCGACAATTTATTAAAAGTCGGATGCGGGCGGTAACCACAAAGACTTGAATCAACATGGGTGTCTTTTCACGAGTGAAGCTGTTGATGCTCTCTCTATATGATGACTTGTCATTTGTGTAAAGTACAAAATTTTACACCAGTTTGTGCATGATCAAGACTAACATTTTTCGGATATGTGCCCAAATCTCTGGATGATCAGGATTGCCAGGAGGGCGCTTTCAAAAATGGCCGCCAAAATACCATACTACATAAATAAAGCGATTATTCTTACCACGTGATGCTGAAAAACGTGTTTGGTTGGTGATCTTTTTCATATTCAGGATCCTCTGAGCCATGCTGAGATCTAGGAAAACATGAGATTACTCCTGTGCAAAAAAAAACCTAATGACGGATGTCTAAACGGGCCTCTAACATTCCACTCAGCGTTCCTAAGCAAAATCTGAGCACTGCTGGTTTCGGTACAAACAGATACTGAAAGAAGTAAAAAACTAACCACCTGTTTCTGTAATTATCAAGACATGGTCATCCTTGGAAGTCTGTATCTTTTGTTTTTATCGACAAAGGAATTCCAAGGGTGACAGGATTGTTTTTAGAAAACTCGTATTCAGTGATGCAAAAAGTCATGCATCATTATTCAAATAGAACCTTCCTTACATAGATTAAGCCTACAAAGCACAATTCGTAGAGGAGTACAGGAGTATACTTGAGGGGCACTTTTAAAAATGACAGCGGTTCTTTACTTTTTATTTATACACTGAGATTAATATAATAGTTTATGAGAGTGGCTATATCCAAAAACATGCGATTTAGAAGTTCTGTGTCATTGAATTTTGATAGCCATTCAAGAAGCACCGCCATATATCCCCTTCTTGATGGACACTGAAATGGGGATATATCTCAAGGTGCCTGTGAAAACACCAATCCTTATTTTGACAAGACCAATCTCGCTCCATTGAAGGTAATAGAGGGGCATTTGGATATAAGCTGATTGGCGTTCATCTCTGTCCTAACAACAGGTTGGGTGTCAGACCCATTCCACATTTTGGCCGTGAAGAAACCAACATATAGATACTATCTAGAGAAAAGGCTGTAAAGGTATACGGATAGAGGGTGCCCTATCAAAACTCAAAATTGTTTGTTTTTTTTGCGCACAGACACCAAGTTGCTGCAATTACCGCACTGTGAAGAATGCATACAAGCAGGTGCCCATTGGGCCTCAAGAGTATAATTATGTTGTGCATACCGCATACGTCATATGTCGGATAACCACTCGCCAGTGGTAGTGTGTCAATGTGCTGGACCAATTTGGGCTTAACCACCATCCAGAACCCACAAAGGTGACTTAATTCTTCATCCATAGTGATAAACATGCTGCAAAAAAGTCGTCCCAGCAGCCACTGTTGGACAGAGTCAGTTTCAAGAAATTCCCCCTCAGATAGCTTGCTTTGAATCATGGACAGGTCTAACTATTTTTATAAAACTTTGTCCTTCTCCATTAACTTTTTGTCCATGGATCTTAAGTAGATATGTCATTCCGGCAAAAAAACGAAGAAGATGTCAAAACCCTTTTCTCATGCAACCTCCTTGGCTACCAGGGCATAATAGTCTCAGTTGGTAGACAGAGAAACAATTTCCTTTCAGAGGGCGCAGCTGTTGTCTGGATTTTAGGTGAGAATGACACTGATTCTCTGTTGATGACGTGATGGTGGATCCTTGGAACACTATTTCTTGGTCTATTAGTGTCAACGCTGGTCTTGTGGACGAAGTTGAATTTATAGCTACAAATGTAGGGTGCCAGGCATGCATTGATCTGTAACCGTAAGCTTGAATGAACAGGGGAGGGCGGCCAAAAAAACTCCTAAATTTAGAACGTCGCCATTAACCCGTAAAAGTGAAATCTTGACGAAAATATCTGAATTTTTTAATGTGGCAAGAATTCTTATTCCAAAACCTTTGGAGCTGAGGAATCAACTCCACCACGTAAGGGTTATTTTGATTGGTTTTAATGAATAACGGACGAGGCGTAGATAGTATGTGAGTCATGGGAATAAACAGCGAACGACCCATATCAAATCCCCCAAATTGGTTTGTGTTTGCAACTCCGTATTGCTGTAAATTCTTTTGATATTTTGGGGGAGTTGGCTATATTGAATTAGGCTTGGCAGCCTCGTCTGCAAAGGACAGTGCTATACCTTCTCATTTGCTCCAAGCAGTCTGCTGCTCTGTGTAAGTAAAGTTTGCTGGTTGTGGTTGATCTGCATGACAGAAGTATCTTGTTCATAGGTAAACTACAATCTTGTCAAAATGTTGGAACACTTTGTGCAGATTTGGTTCATGCACCATCCATTTAAATGTTGCATGAGCACGACACACTGCGCAATCTCGCACCATATTATTTGCAACACGATTGGGAGGGGGATTGGGGGGGGGGGAGAAATTATAGTTACAATGCGTTTCCAGCCTATTATCAACGTTCTAGATGCCAATATTAACAGATTGTAGGATCAATCCTGCCCGGGCCACTAGTGCCAACTAATATTGTCATCATGAGTGGACCTTTCATTGTCCAACCAAAACACTGACTTATTTCAGTTAAAAGGAGACCCTTTTTGTCAGGCATATTGGCATTAACAGCTGTAATTAAGGAGATTACGCTGACACCTGGGCGTCACAGATAGCACCACGGTTTACTACAGTCCATTGTTATCCGCCGAAACAAGATGCTAACCCTATCGGAAAGGACTGTAGCGAGGTCTTGATCAGGTTCATTGCCCGGCGTGCTGTCAAGCAACCATGAACTGAACTAACATTATAAAATTTCATGACACCTAAATAGACAATCTAAAACACAGGAATACTCTGTAGCAATACCAACACGCACTGCACTAGTGCAACAATTGAGATAATGGATCAATTAAAAAGACTGGTTCCCCATTTATGGTGCTTGTTTGTTACGCTTAAAAAAAGAAATGAGTAAATGACTCCTATGAAATTGACCACTAACATTGGAATGAGGCCTAGACGGATAAATGGGTACCTATTGAACATGTTAAAAGAAATGGAAACCTTAATACATCCCGTGCGTGAGTCCCCTATGGATGAAAAGGACACATTGTACTGCATTTTTTATGGATAGTGATGACTTAACGGTGGTTTCAGTGGGTTCCTCAAAACGGGGCAGGGGGAACAAAGTGGCTCGGGTTCAAAAAGCGAGACGATGTGGACCAAAAATATGTATTTTTTTATCCTCTTCTTAGGGAAATTCGACCATTTGCAACGTTAAGTGTGGCAAAATAATGAAAATTGGCAATTTTTGTCAAGCTTTTGTCTATTAGAGCAAATCACCTCTGGCGGGACACTAGGAATGGTGCCCTTCTGTATAACTGCCTCGTACGTCACTGGATGGTTAGAGTGGTCCCCATAGACAATGTGGGATGATTGCATCCATTGGCATAATAGTCATGGTTGGATGTGAAACTGACCATTGGGACAATCTGCAACTTCGTTGTTTTTGTTTGTAGCGGATAGAGTTGCCACTCACAGCGCCCACTTCCTGGATTGAATCTTGGGGATTTTGGGGCGGCCATTTTGAAAGGCGCCCTCTATTACTGCATCAGTGAAAAAATGGAGACATACTAGATCGAGCATATTGATTCAAAAATACATCATATCATCTGATGAAATGACATCTTTTCAGGTGTACTTTGTCAATTTTAGGCTATTTGGGTGCCATTGGAAAACGCCCTCTCAGGCCATATTAGGAAGGGTACAATGGGCCCACATATCGTAAAATTATTGCATATGGGCACACTTATCTTGTAGAAAAATTTATGATTTATCCAAAGTGCACAATCCATCTGCTAAACAGCTGTACTAAAGTAGTGCAAGTTCAATTAGGAGCCATTGTTGTAATGAAAGTTACATAACTATTAATTTATTGACTGATCCAAGTTTCAAAACGTAGGGTTAGGAAATATGGAGAGATGGGTGGTGGGGGTGGGGGTGAGGGGTATGGGAAGGGGAGGGGGGGGAAAGCATTTTTGGTGAGTTCTGGAATTGTTCCCTGTGTTAGCCTGGCTACTTTGTGTTAAATGTTTATGAGCATTTCCACACTCAAAATCGATTTTGTTAGTCAAAATAACCATTTTTTCCACAAAAGTGGACACGAGGATGGTCCCAGATGGTTTTCTGGATGGTTCTCTGTGTTTTTTTGGATCATTGTTGTATCATGTTTTTTGACCATTGCTGGAACCCAACTTGAATATTTTGGTTTAAAGATAACAAAGGCGAACTCGTATTACGCGATGCGTAAATATGTCCCCGCCTAATATCGCGATCTCATTGATCTAAAACTGCATCAGTCCACCCTTAATTTTGGCCACCACTAGCTCACCAAAATAGTTTGGAAAAAAATTGTGCCCTTTTGGTGAAATAACTCGAGAATCTTAAAATTCTTCCTGCAAAAATCCCTTCAAATTCACTAAATTTATAGTACAAATTGATCCTAAAGGTTAGCGAGGCAGAAATGAAATCAACACCGCAAGACACTTTTGGAAATTTGAAAAGTCCAATAATACATATATAAGTATATTAACCCTAACCGCTGCCAGAGGCATTGAAATCCAACGAAAATGTACCGTCGGAAAATCCGTTTCGTTGCATCTGGGCCGTCAACAACTATTTTTGGTCGCGCAATGACTCTCATTGCGTTTCCATTGCATCTGGGACGTCTTCCCGGAGAATTCCGGCGAGCTTTTCGTTGCATCTGGGCCGTCTTCCCGGAATGACGCGATGCGTTTCGTTGCATCTGGGCCGTCTTCCCGGAAATACGCGATGCCGTTTGATTGCACTCGGCGTTATTGACTGGACATGTGCGAT
Organism: Ophioderma brevispina; assembly: GCA_023653785.1. Lineage (NCBI taxonomy): Eukaryota > Metazoa > Echinodermata > Ophiuroidea > Amphilepidida > Ophiodermatidae > Ophioderma > Ophioderma brevispina. The sequence continues at coordinate 134,130 of JAMKCH010005208.1, read as the reverse complement.
GGTTTTCGCTGCAATTGGGCCGTCTTGCCCGCAGAAGGCGCATGTTTTCATCAGGCGGGTACACTGTACAAATGCCCTAGACAATTTCGATTTCGATGGTGGATAGCGCCACCATTTTGATAAGCTATTGGGTTAATTATGCATAAACGTATTCCTGACCTTAAACCGTATTCATGACGTAGCATAATACGCCACGCACGACTATGATGGAGCGTAATAGCGCCACTCACGACTGGCGAACTTATAGCTGACAAATTTCTGCCAGATCAGTGTGTTATTTTTTAATTTATTATTTATTGATTTACCCTGTTTTTTATTGCATTTTCACGCGATGTGTTTCGTTGCACCTGGGCCGTCTTTCCAGTAAATGGCGCGATGTGTTTCGTTGCACCTGGGCCGTCTTCTGGGAAACTGACGCGATGTTTTCCGTGGCACCTGGGCCGTCTTCCGGGACAATGGCGCGATGTGTTTCGTTGAATTTGGGCCGTCATTAGGTGTTTGACTTGACGATACTAATTCTGTGCCGGAAAAACGGACGAGATGCAATGAAACGCAAGATTTGGCTTCGTTGCATCTGGGCCGTTAAAATAAAATAGAGTGCTTTTGCTTGCATTTGGGCCGTCGGCCGGCAAAACGACCGGGTCTCTGGTTAGGGTAATAAATGAATATATGCCTTCCCTGAATAAATCGAAATTAACGTCATAATCTAAACACAGTGTATAATATGGGATTGCCAATATCTGAATCTGAAACGATCACAAGAAAAAAAGAACAGTTACAATGGGGAAGAATGGAGGAGTAAGGAATTCACGTAACAAAAAAAATTAGCGCCTCGTGAAGCGTGACGGCGCCGAATTATGCACCGAGATGACGGACCATAAACATATAAGAAGGGACTTCCTCCTGACCCCAAAAACATCAAAATCATACGGGAAACAAGGGTAAGGGAGTATAAAGGAGGCCTGCAAAGGGCTATATGGTGAAATAACACCATAGACATGAAAAATATCCCGATTTAGAACAAAACATTAAGAGTACAGAAAAATACAACATTATGGTAGAGTCCAAATATAGAGAGGGTCGAGGGATGGCGTGGTGCATGTGGGGTAATAGTCATCACGGGGGGAACCACACCCTTTTTGGGTATGGGTATTATTTTGGGGTAGATTTGGGGTTCTTGCATCACAGAGAGGATGACAATTGTATTATTGAGTCTACGTCAGGTAAGTATTAGCCCAGCCCTTAGAACATACAAAGCACCAAGTGCTTTTCGTAACATTCAATGAAACCATGGGTACTGAAAGTGTTAAACCTTTGTTGTAGTATTATACTTCCCCCCACCTAGCAATACGTGATATCTGCATATTAATTAGCTCATTGCATATTAATTGCCCCGAAATACGCCCAAATTCTAATCAGTTCAAGAACTTTCTCAGCCCAATTCCTTCCACCAAGTTACGTCATTATCTGCCAATACAGAACTCCAGAAAACTTGTAACAAGCCTTGTGGGAAAATTTCATAAATATTCAAATAGATACTTAATTAGCAATTTACACCCAAAATCTAATTAAGTCGAGAACTCATCAACCCGCTTCTTTTCCACCAAGTTACATATGTAGCACAACCTCACGGAACTCCAGATAAATCGTACACAATATGGTCACTATGTTGACATTTTCTGTGCAATATGGACCTTTTCGGGGCATTGACCTTTTCCCCCACCCCCTGACCGACCCAGGGGAGGACCCTGTGTATGATGAATTTATGAATTACATGGTTAGTAGGGGGTTCCTCCTACAATATATCCAAGTTTGGCTACTCTAGCCACCAGAAAAAAGATTAGGGCCCAAATTGTTCCAGGTAACATTTTGATCACGGACACATTACATACGGACATACATACGTGCCATACATACGGACATACGGAAAGAGCCCATAATTTTTATAGTCCCCTACCGAACTTTGTTCGGCGGGCCAAAAAAATAAGAATTTTTTAAAGAAAAGGGACACTTTGGATGATTCCTGATGGTTCGTTCCAGTTCCAGGGGTTTTTGGTTTCTTTGTATTTCAATGGCTATTTCGCATTGTCCGAACCCCAAATGGCTATGTGGTTCCAAATTGCAAATAATTATTGAAATAAAAGTGGGAACTTTGGATTGGTTCCCAGATTGTTTCTGGGTGTTTCCCAGTGTTCGTCTTACCGTTGGTATCAATGTTTTGAGCAGTGGTGGAATGCCAAATTGGCGATTTTGGTTCAAGATGGCAAAGGTCGTGGATTTTTAAACAAAAGTTGGCTATTTGGAGGTTTCCTAGGTGGTTTCCTGTATGGTTTTTCCCGTGTTTTTCGGCTCCTTTGTGTTTCAATGGATGATGAGAATGTCTTGGATACCAATGTCCATTGTTTTTGGTTCAAAATAGTCAAAATAATGATTTTTAAAGAAAAGTGGACACTTTGGATGATTCCCTGATGGTTTCTTGCCAGTTCCAGGGGTTTGTTGGTTTTTCTTTTGTATGTTCAATGGCTTTTATCATTGTTCCGAACCCCCACTTGGGCTATGTTGGTCCAAAATGAATTCAAAAATATTATTTTGAATAAAAGCGGACACTTTGGATTGGTTCCCAGATTGTTTTTTCTGGGTGTTCCCATTTTTCGCTCCTTGTGTTGTATCAATGTTGTTTGAGCAGTTGTGTTTAATACAAATTGGCTATTTGGGTTCAAGATGGTCAATATGATTTTTTAAAGAAAGTGTAACACTTCGGATGGTCCCCCTCAGATGGTTTACTGGGATGGTTTCCTGGTTTTTTTTTTTTTTTTGTCGTCTTGGTTGTATCAATAGTTGTTGAGCAAATTGTGGTGGAATACAATTGGCTATTTTGGTCATTTGTTTACATGGGAATAATTCCCTAGCTATTGATGCTCTTTTGGGGGGGGACAATAAAATATTATGTGATACTGGTTTTAGTTAGTCTCATGGTCTTTCTGGTATTAAGAAAAATTCTTGCTAAGTACAATGTTCGATTAGAATATTGGGGATAAACCAACATATTAACTAAAGCACAATTTTCAATGTTAATATTCTTTCCAGTTCTTCAATTCCAATTTAATGAAGTTCAATGTTTGGATTATATTGTCAACCAGTCAGCCTAAACTTCCGTTCTTATGTTTGTTTTCAAAACAAATTTGTCATTTTGAGAATTAATGTTAATGTTCCATCGTAATCATTTAGATCAAATTTCATTAGACTAAGACTCCGTGCTCACTCCATTTGATGATTGAAAGGGGGCGTCCATTTTAATACCTAAACTAGATCCTCATAAGAGAATTTGTCATCTATGTACTTTAAATATGATTGAGGATGAATTTCATGTTATTAATTTAAAATGCCCCATTTATGATACTTTGCGAAGATATATGTTTGAAAATTTTAACTTGATATGTATGATTACCTTTGATAATCTGACTACGATGTTTAAATTTATAAAAATAATGGAGTGTCCACAGATTTGATATTGTAATTGTATAAACACCTGTTCTTACGTTTGTAAACTCACTTTCAAGCACGTAGTAAAACCTAGAGTATTAATAGTTTAGTTTTAATAATTTACACTTGTTCTCTTTTATATTTTTTGTGTCGTAGATAGACAGTGCGTTTGTGTTGTAATATCTGACTGATACCTAGTTGTTTTGGTGATGTCAGCGTCCAATCCGCTGGTGCAATTACTTGTTTCAAGATGCAAAGGTAGTGATGTTTTAAACAAAAGTGGATCTTTGGATGGTTCCTAGGTGGTTTCTGTATGTTCACTCAGTGTTTCTCGGCTCCTTTTGTTTTCAATGGATGATGAGAATGCTAGATACCAATTCAGTTGTTTTGGTGTCAAAATCGTCAAAATATATTTTTTAAGAAAAGTGGCTACTTTTGGATATTCCCTGAATGTTTTCTTGCCAGTTCCAGGGGTTTTTGGTTCCTTGGTATTTCATGGCCTCTTTAGCCATTGTCCGAACCCCAAATTGGCTATGTTGGTCCAAAATGATCAAAATAATTATTTGGAATAAAAGTGGACACTTTGGATTGGTTCCCAGATGTGTTCTGGGTGGTTCCCAGTGTTTTCGTCTCATTTGTGTATCAATGGTCGTTGAGGCAGTTGTTGTGTGGAATGCAAATTGCGATTTTTGGTTTTCAAGATGTCAAAATAATGATTTGTAAAGAAAAGTGGACCACTTCGGATGGTCTCAGATGGTTACTGGCTGGTTCCTGGTTGTTTTTTTTGTGTCGTCTTGGTGTATCAATAGTTGTTGAGAAACATGTGTGGAACACATATTGGCTATTTTGGTTCATTGTTTACATGGGAATAATTCCCTAGCTATTGATGCTCTTGGACAATTAAAATTATTATGTGATACTGGTTTATTCTCATGGTCTTATGGTATTAAGAAAAATTCTTGCTAGTATAGATAGATTAGATATTTGGAATAAACCAAACAGATTACTACAGCACAATTTTCTGTTAATATTCTTTCCAGTCTTCAATCCAGTTATGAAGTTCAATGTTTGGATTATATGTGTCAAAATAGCCTTAACTTCGTTCGTATGTTTGTTCAACAACAAATTTCATGGTTGGAAATTATGTTACCATATGTTCATCGAGTTAGATCAAATTCAGTAGCCAGATCAGGGCTCCCCTCTTTGATGATTGAAAAGGTGGCGTCATTATACCGAAACTGATCCTCATAAGAGAATTTGTCATCTATGTACTTTAAATATGATTGAGGATGAATTTCATGTATATTATTAAAAGCCAATTTTATGATACTTTGACGTGAGATATGTTGAAAAATTTTAATGATATGTTGATTAACTTTGCATAATCTGACTGACGATGTTTTAAATTTATAAAAATAATGAGTGTCACAGATTTTGATAGTTATAAAACCGGGTTTTAACTTTTGTAAACTCAGCTTTTCAAGCACGTAGTAACCTAGAGTGTTTATAGTTAGTTTTATAATTAACTGTTCTCTGTTAATTTTTTTAGATAATATCTTTTGTTATCTTGCTGTAACTATTTGTTTGGTGATGTCAATTAAAATAACTTGATACTGGGTTCAAGATGGCAAAGGTAGTGATTTTTAAACAAAAGTGGATACTTGGATGGTTCCCAGGTGGTTCTGTTGGTCCCAGTGTTTTCGGCTCCTTTGTGTTTCAATGGATGATGAGAATGCCTAGATACCAATTCAGGGGTTTTGGTTCAAAATATCCAAAATAAGGATTTTTTTTTTTTAACAGAAAAGTGGCTACTTTGGATGATTCCCTGATGGTTTCTTGCCAGTTCCAGGGGTTTTGGTTCTTTGTATTTCAAAGGCTATTTAGCATTGTCCGAACCCCAAATTGGCTATGTTGGTCCAAAATGATCAAAAATTATTTTGAAATAAAAGTGGACACTTTGGATGGTTCCCAGATTGTTTTGGGGTGGTTCCCCAGGGTTTTAGTCTCCTTGGTGGCTTATCAAATGGGTGTGAGCAGTTGTGTGGAATGCAAATTGGCTACTTTGATTCAGAGGGGTCAACATAATGATTTTTAAAGAAAAGTGGACACTTTGGATGGTCTCAGATGGTTACTGGATGGTTCGTGTTTTGGGGTTTTTTTTTTGTCTCTTGGTGTATCATAGTTGTGAGCAAATTGTGTGGAATACAATTAGCTATTTTGGGTTCAAGATGGTCAAAGGTAGTGATTTTTAAACAAAAGTGGATACTTTGGGCTGGTTCCTAGGGGGTTTTGTATGGTTCCTCAGTGTTTTTCGCCTCCTTTGTGTTTCAATGGATGATGAGAATGCCTGGAAAAACATTTTTTTTACGTTTATCATTTTTTTTAAAAATAGTAAAATAATGATTTTTAAACAGAAAAGTGGAACACTCTTGTATGGTTTCAAATGGGTACAGATGTTCCTGTTTTTTTTTTTTTTTTTTGCTCCTTTGTGTATCAATCGTTGTTGTTGATGCAATTGCTGCTGGAATACAAATTGGCTTATTTTGGTTCAATCTTGATTGTCATTGATGACTTGATGCACCTGGCTGCAAGAAAATTTTTTTCAAGGTTCGTTCAATAGCGCAAGATGAATCCTGGCTGCAAGAAAATTTTTCAGGTTCAGAACATTAATACGCAAGATGACAAAATAAAGCTGCTTGTAAAAATAAAATAAAATTTCTTTTATTAATCGTTATCCTGTATTTTATGAACAAATAATAACTCTTCAAAACAATACAATCGTCATTTTGTTTTAATTATAAAATTAAAAAAAGCTATAAATAAAAAACATATTTTGTGTGGTCCAGCTCTTTGACATGCAATTGCATGCAAAACTGCTAAAGGAGTCCCAGCAATCTCATACAAAATCAAATATGGTCCAACAATAACTTTTGTTCGTAGAGAAACTTTAAATGTACCGGAGTAAAAAAAATGCCCAACAAAAATTGGTAGTCAAATCTGAGATGTACAAAAGCAGTAAGTAACAGTCAGACTATGGATTTGGGTCCTTTAGTACATGTTAGTACATGGCAGGTGTTGTTTGGCGTGAAATGAAAATTAGTAAAAAATAATGATAATGAAAAGTGCTCTCATTATGGGCGCTGAAAAAAAAATGTTACGCTAAACAAGGAATAAAGTATCAAGGGCTAATATATATTGGCCTTGGCACTGAGTGACTACACTAGTACTGAGTAAAATTGTTTGAAGCGATTCGAACAATTTAGCTGCATGTGTGCGTGAGGTCACAGTGGTCTGCTGTGACACAGGTCGCGTAAACACAATGATTAAAATAGGCACGCAATACGCCCGTGTACAGGTCGCAAAACCGATAGCTGCTTACTCCAGTACGGGGGGGCACAGCTTTTTCGTGAGACAAACTCACTGTCCCCGCGCAATTGCCGGACTTTATTCAATAGCAGGACTAAGTTGTCTTAGACATATAGTGTTATTTTCCTGCAATAGTGGGACTGTTTTGTTTTTATGCTGTTGGGTCCCCCGGTCGTGTCGGGTGCTAAAAATAGAATTATCGCGTTCCTTGAGAAAAACCTCCCCGGTATCATGTTGGTTGGAATTTCTGCAAAAGTGGGATTGACAGTAACAATGTTACAGTTTTGTTTACCACGGTAAACACCCATTTAAAATTCGATGATTATTTAACATGTATATAACATCATGTACGCTTAGTTCTGCTAACTAATATATTGTCATTAACAGAATGTGGAGTTATGCAAAATCACATGGAATACCTTTCCCCCGTTACCAGCAGAGCATGCCATTTCAAAGAGCAAACTTGAAGACTGCAGATGTACAAAATATCAAAAGCCAATTTAGAATCGAGTTGATTATATGTTCCTTAGATAATAATTACCTTTTGAACTAATTAAATCCCATAATGTTTCCCTAAACACATAAATAAATCCATCATTTTCCGGAGAACAACCTTTCTCATGCCAAAGTGATTGTAGTCACAATTTTCTTCAAAATTTTTAATTTCTAATTTCTTTTAAGTTTTTTCACCATATGTCATCGCATTATTATAGGATCTCAAGTTGTATTTGATAGTGAAAACAGGGATATGTACATTTAGAGGATTTTGAGGTCGACAAAGTTGAGGTAGGTACAAAAGAAAAACCTGGGAAATGTATTCCATGTGTTTTTCATAACTTCACATCTGTTTAATGACAACATGTTAAAGACATAATGTTGAGTTATGCTTACATAACTACCATGTCCGCTAACTACGGCGGTCCGGTAAATACTGTATATCCTGTTTTCTAAAATTAAAAAAAAATGTTGGCGCAGCGTTTGAACATTTCTCAAGCTGGAATAATACCGAAGGCTTTGTGGGAAAAAGGGATGCCGCCCGGAGCAATTGCGTGTTAACTTTTCCGTGTTTGTGAGCACGCGAAGTACCCGACAAAATGTTCAATTTTCTCGTTAGGTTGTATAGGTTCAGACCCAATTACGATACATTCAAAACAAAGTACGGATCCTCTGATGCCAAAATCTCCAGAGAACCCTTCGGTTTTCCGGAGATATTTGAGATTTAGTTTCTTTGCATGCATTCGCTAAGACGGACTGATAACGTTAACTTCTCCACGCAGTACAATTTAGATAATATCTTCGCAGTCTGTGACCCAGACTACACACGTTCCGGACCGCCGTATAAGCCTAAAGGTCCGTTCATACTTCCCCTGCAACTCATGGCTGTGGCAATAAAGTTACTACCATGTTCCGTCACTTCCGCTGCACTCTTTCGATTTACTGCAGGTCAACCCCGTCACTGCAGGTCAGGGTTGCAGTACGTTGCAGTATACTTGCGGAAATTTGGCATACTGCAACACTGACTGCACCCCACTGCATCTTGCTGCACTCGCCATTAAATATTTTAACTTTGTTGCAGTCCTGCAATTGCGTTGCAATACTGCAAGTCATTGCAGTAACGATTTTTGGTATGCTGCATTGCAGCACTGGCACTGCAAATGCAGTGAAGTATGAACGGACCCTTTCCGCTTCATACTTCACTGTCATGCCGTGCAGTGCTGCATGCAACCTACCAAATGTTACTGCAAATCACTTGCAGTACTCGCAGTGGCAACGCAATGCAATCTGCAACAAAGTTAATTATTTTAACTGGCGATGCAGCCATGCAGTGGGGTGCAGTCAGGTGCCGTATGCCAAGTTTCCCCTGCAATCCATCGCAATTTACTAGCGCAAACACACTGCAACCTAGTTCTCTGAGCATAACCTTTTTGTCTTCATCAACTTTTATTTTGACATTATCGTATATCAGCTAACGGAAAGGTTATGCCGCTGTACAGGGACTTTGTATCCACAATAATCAACACCAAATTTAAAGTCACCTGAAACATATCGAATACAAAACTTACCTTAAACAGGACTCTTACAATACTACAGAACCAGAATCCTCCATTGTTTTCATCCAAACGGTGAAAAAAAGTACTACTCGGATGAATTTTCAACTAAGAATTATTTACTCCATAAACTTGTCATGAGTGAGTGGTTGCAGTTTTGGAGTTGACGGGGTCAAAGGTCGACACTCGTTGGTTTGTTCCATCAACAAAATTACGATTCTCCACTACAGCAAATTTTGGGTTGGAAGAAGGGTTGACACAACGATGACACAGTGGTGGATTGGTTTAAGATGGGCGTTGCTTATGGTGGATACAAGGTCCCTGTACAGCGGACATAACCTTTATGTGCTGATTATTAGAAATGTCCCCAAATGATAAAAGATGCTATGAATGAAAGACAAAAAGGGTTATGCTCAGTAAGAAATAACTGCAATCTGTGACAGCGGGACCCTGGGTTGACCTTGCAGTAAGTGTAAATCGATTAGGAGTGCAGCGGATAGTGACGGAACATTGAAGTAAATTTATGCACAGCAATGCAAGTGCAGGGAAGTATGATGAACGGACCTTAAGGCTAAGCTAAATGTTTGTTCATACTACGCTGCACTGTGCAGTGCAGTTCCGATATACGATCACTTGCTGTAGCAACTCAACGTAACCTTGCTGCAGATGCAGTTAAAATAAATTTAACTCGGTTTCAGTACCGAAATGCTTAGTACATGGAAAGAGACCGAATTGGCATTGCAAACTTACCGCAAGGCACGTTGCAGTTTTTGTTTTTGGTAGTATGAACGAACCTTTAGGCTTTAAGGTATGTTATTTCACTGCAGTTGCAGTGCAGTGCTTGCAATGCAGCCTACCAAAATTCTCTGCAATCACTTCAGTGTTGCAATGCATTGTTTTTTTTATGCCAGTACTGCACATAGTTAAAATATTTTAACTGGCGATTGCAGCAAGATGCAGTGGGGTGCATTAAGGGTTGCAGTATGCCAAATTTTCTCAAGTTTACAGCAACGTCACTGCACATCCCGTGACCTGCAGTGACTGGGTTGACCACCTGCAGGAAATCGATTAGGACGAGTGCAGCGGAAGTGACGGAAAATTGCAGTAAATTACGAACACAGAAAGGCAGTGCAGTGCAGTGGAAGTAGGAACTGATTATATGACTAGGGACCTTTAGCCTAAAGGTTCGTTCATACTACGCTGCAATGACGAGTTGCACTGCCGATATAGCGATCACTTGCTGCAGCAACTCACGCATCCGCTGCAGCTGCAGTTAAAATAAATTTAACTCGGTTGCAGTACCGCAATGCAGTATACGGACAGAGACCCAATTCGAGCACTGCAACTTTACCGCAACGCACGTTGCAGGGTAGTATGAACGAACCTTTACTTTAGCCTAGGCTAGTACAGGGAACCTTTACGTCGTTTTTTTGACATTGGTGGTCGGCACGACGTAAAGGCCAATAATGCATTGAAAAGCCGTAGCAATCAAGCACTATCTTGCCGACGCAGTGCTGCGTCGGAAGTCAATTACACTAAGAAAAATAACCCTAATGGCCGCAGTATTATCATGCACCTACTTGTACTTGTTAGGCCAAGTAAAAAAATATACTAGTTTCTCGTCCTCGTGCGCATGCGTTTTGGCTGTCGCATCAAAAAAAGTTTTTTTTTTTCTTTTCATTAATTTCTATTTTTTTCGAAAATCGGAGTAAATTTCACATTTTAGTTCGCTAAATTTGTTCTCTTATTAAGGGCACATTGTTCAAGGTTAAAAGTTAGTAGGAGAATTGCCTTTTGGAAGCAAAAACATACCTGTGATGTCTGAAGAAAAGTAAGTCAATTTGGGAAGCTTTGTTGCCTTTTGGAAAGGACCATCAGCCATCTTGGATCGGCATTAAAAAAAAAAAAACTGCCCTCCTCCTCCTTTTTTCAAAAAGTTAGGACGAGAAACAAGTTGTTTTTTTTTTACTTGGCCTTATTTATCTCCTGCAATTCTGTTTCTTCGATGAAAATAAATATTAAAGGGATTAGCAGCGATTTGCTAATCCGAAACATCGAAAAAATCATCAAAATTCATATTTTTATATTTTTATTACTGGCATGAATATGCGAACATAACCTGCAAGTGTTTGGCTTGAAATCCGTATATTAAAGACAAGCCAGTACTTTTTATCTGATTCTGTAATTTCTATACGTGCGTATCAAAATTCCGACTTGAGATCAAAAAAGCCTTTCCCGGTGAAAAAAAACAGATTTTCAGCGTGATATTTTGCACCATAAATAATCAATACAGTTTGTCCACAAACACAAACATTATTGATCTTTGTTTATTCTGTACAGGGGTAAACCACAATCTTCTATTTAGTGAAGATTTGAGACGCCATCGCTGTATGTCTATTTGCGGGAGAGATTATGACAAATTTCATCAAATACTTCATTTTTTTCACTATTTAGTAGTTGTGTTTATATTTAACACTTACTGTGCTCAAGTGATCGAGATCTCGATCAAAACATGTGGCAGGTATTATAAAATGCTGCCTTTGTGTACATAAGAGGTGTTAAGCAGTTATATGATGTTGTACACACTTATCCCTGATTTATAAGTTAAAAAATGCATTTCCACATTTTTTGATTCTATCGCATTATTATCGCTGCTAATCCCTTTAAGTCTGTATTTTGGAGATATTCTTGTCGGGATTCGTGCTACACGATTTGACTTATATAATGTCGTTATACTAGAAATGAGGGTGATTCGTAAATGTGAAATGCAAAAGATTGATAATGACTCGTCTGACATGCCCGCAATTTCAGTAAGTATGACTACAGAAGGCTAACAACAGGGCAGGACGTCCACCAATTGCTGTCACTCAAGCTTAAATTTATGGGTTTATAAACAGTGGCCTCAATCACCTTCGATCCCCGATCACTCCTAAAATCGATGCTGATCTGTATTGTCCAATGCCCGAGTTCACTTGTGTGTGCGTAGTTGGCAGTGACCTAATGATAGTAACGCATGACAGTGCAATACATTATAAGTTTCAGGCACGAAGTTGAATCTTGATCTGTTTGCACAACACGTGATTTGTGTTTTCTTATAAACGGAATAGAGCCACCGATTTCTAATAACACTAGATAGCGAACGCCAGCTCAAAAGCCGTAACCATCTTTTCCAGCAGTGCGTACATATTTCCATAGCGTGGTGTACCAATTTATTCATATATTCCCTGATTTACATAGCGTGGTGTACCAATTTATTCATATATTCAGCATTTGCATAGAACGATGTACCGTTTCCAGGCCAACAGGTTACGGCGCATGCGCGCACGCGGGCACGTTTCGAATGGATGACCGTAATGAATATTTATAATTTTCAAAACACGGTTACGGTAGCCGCCTATTCTTCAACACGGGCGTACACTATCTAGTGTTATAAATAGAAATCTGTGAATAGAGCTCGGTTACCAGAGTCAGTCGAGATTAACATGATTAAGCTTTAAGTGTGCCTCGCCCAGTCCACGGCGCGACGATATCGAGCACCACTAGCGAGTGCCAAATTGTGTAAAACGTTATTTCATGTACTTAGACCATATGTTGGAGTAACATTTGTTAATGAGAGGATAGATTCTTTAAAAATATTATAGGAAAAAGCCGAACTCTTAAAATGGAGCAATTGTTCAATTCTGTCAATTTTAAAGAGCTGATGAATTTTGCAAAATTTTCCAAAGTAATGACTTCTTTTCTCTCACTCATTCTCTCTGACTTTTGATCATTTGTTTCATAACTTTCATACCGGTATTTTACATAATTGATATTGCCTAAAAAAATGGTTTTTAATTTTCCTGTGCTAGAAATACTGTAGTGTAGCAATGCTTGGAGTTATTATAACTCCATGATCAATGTAAGTCACTGCTATTTCACATATAGTCGCATGCATTGCGCATGTGCTATCAATAAACGGTGTGATGTGTGCAAACAGAGCGGGCATGCGGCACCCAGGGAATAAGCCAGGGGTTCTCAACAGGCGGCCCGCGGGCCGAATCCGGCCCGCGAAGCTTTGGTGGTTGGCCCTTGAAACATTTTTGAAATATACAGCAAACATAGCGAAAGAGGGTGCATCTGGCCCGCGAGCACGAATATTTGAAGGGTATACGACCCGCCATGGCCCGCGAGCCAAAATAGTTGAGAACCCCTGGAATAAGCAATAAAGGGCACCGCTTAATCAGTAATCAATACACGGTGATCAACCGCAACGATCGAATGCGATTTGTAAGATAACAAGCACTAACAATAGAATCCAAAACTTGATTGACAGGGACGTCCATCCTGTCGTTAGCCTTCTGTGTATGACTCCGTTGTACTAGCCTTGGCTTTATTTACGCATGTACGGCGAATGATAATTGATATCGCTCTGCGCTTACGAATTAAAACAGACTTTACTTTCTTTCTTCACTAAATCTTTAAAAGGTATTACATACTTACTCCTTTATCAAACGAAGGAAATTAGCCTAATTAACAATAAAAGTCCTGCAAAAAATTCACTCGAGACCCGTCATTTCTCCCTTGTTTCCTGCTTATTCCCCGCTGCTCTTCCGAATTTGGAAACTATTGGTGTTTCTATTCCTATAATTTCTTCTCTAAAATAATTTATAAGATAAAATCCTTAAAACTTCCAATTATAATATAGTTACTTAATCTAGTTCTCAGTTTTGCATTGGGAAGGAATTTTTGGAGAAAGGCATTAGGTGATAACCATAAAAAATGACAAAAATGCATACACCTGGAATTATTTCTTTTTAAAACACACGTATGCATGTCGGTAAAATACCCTCTAGGTTGCTCGTTTTAGTTCACCATTTCTCCATATACACCGCTGCGTTATGGGATTTCCCTATGCAGTGGGATTTCCCCAAAGATGTTTTGAACAAAACAAACAAGTTTATAGGGAAAATGCACTTTTACTTTAAAATGTTTTTTGGAACACATAAGGGAATAAGCCGATAAGCGAGAGAATAAAACAATATAGAAATGCATTTTACAGCTTATAAATCAAGAATTTTATAAATGTGTCAAGTCCATATTTATAACTCGGTGGTAGGGGGAGGGTTTTTCAGGTATTTACCGGCGAAAATCCGTAAAATAAAGATCAATTGGCCCGTTAAATAAAATGTGCGGGCGTTTCCCACAGTGTGGGAAAAGGAAAAAAATATGTGCCTCTGGATAAATAACTAAATGTATCTGGTTTTCTTCAAGTGAAAATAGACTGATAATATTAGTCGATACTGCTTGGGATAACTTCTACATTTTTTTCATTGAAACTCATGTCTGATGTATTCCCCAAAAGTCTGTCGCGTTCAAGACAAAAGACCCACCATAGCTCAACTCTGAGCTCAGGTTATGTAATTAAGAAAAAACATGCACTGTTCAACAATTGGAAAAAACTCTGAAACTGATTTTATGTCAATATAAAGCTGCCAGGAATGCTTACAAACCATTGAAATTTGCAAGCAAACCTTTTTGCCAGCCTCTTGAATAATGATTCTCCCACCAAAGCCTTCTGGGGACTATGTCAAGTCGCGGTCCGGCAAATCCTCCATTCCTGATACCATCAATTAAAGGGAAATGTGTCCTCTTCACCTCTCGAGATCTCCAATTCATTCAGTCGTTTTCTCTGAGTGTTTCAACGTGATGCTGCCCCCAACTTTTTGCTCCACACATAACAATTACCTCTACTCTTTCTCATTTCATATGTTAGTTCCGGAGAGATCGTGAAGCTTTATTCGTCAAGCTAATAATAACTCAGCTGCAAGTGTGGATGGCATAACAGTTACGATACTTAAGAATTGTGCTAGTTACTTTTCTCCATTTTCTGTAAGATCTTAATCTTTTCCATCATGGTGTTACACCCAGTGCATGGAATCTTTCTAGGGTCATTCCGATCTTCAAGTCTGGTAATCGTCACTCTGTTTCCAACTACCGTCCCATATCATTACACCAATGTCTGTAAGATTTTGGAAATGGTATCCACAGCACATCCTTTCTCATCTTAATCGCAACAAAGTTCTAACCAAACATCAATTTAGCTTTCTTCCGAAGTTCGTCCACGCCGATGCCCTCCTCATTGGTATGAGCATCTTTAAAATTCGGACAGTGGCTTAGCCTTATCGACCTAATAAGTCCCTTTTGGACAAGTCCCCATGGCCCTCTTTGCGTAACTCGTCCATTCTGCTGGGATCACTGGTCCCCTTCTCTTGCTGGCTAAAAAAATAAGGTCCTTACCTTTCCCGGCCGTACACAGTCCTGTTTCTGTTCATGGCATTTTTCTGATCCTGTCCCTGTTCTGTCTGGTGTTCCCCAGGGCTCTGTCTTGGGGCCACTACTCTTCTTATCTATATCAATGATCTTTCTAATTTCTTCATTTTCTCTCAGCAGTTTTCCTTGGTTTCTTATGCTGATGACACCACCTATCAACCCCTCACCATGCCAGTGAATCACATCTTTCAAGCAGACATTGATTACTATTCATAACTGGTTTACCACAACAATCTCACTGCCAATGCCAGCAAGACTAAACTCCGTCATTTCCACCAAGAAACCTCCCAACGTCTGTCTCAGCATGATAACCAAGTCATTGAAAGAGTTTTCCTCTGTCAAATTCCTTGGTATTCCATCTCTGAAAATTATCCTGCATGTGCACGTGGGACTTATCTGCAAAAACCAGAAGAACCATAGGCTATATCAACAGGGCTTTTAACAACGCACTCCCCTACCACACGCCGTTTTATGTACCTTGCCTTGGTTCAACCAATCCTTGAGTACGGCAGTATCACTTGGCATCGTTTTTAAAGCATCAGCTAACCACAGGTTGGAATCTACTCAACGATTTGCCTGCAGAGTCATTCTCTAGTCTTGGAATCTCTCCCCTGAAGATCGCCTCCTTGCTTCCAATCCTTCCTCCCTTATCTAAGCGCCGTGACGTTGCTTTCCTGTGCCTCTCTTCAAGATTCTAACCACCTTGCTCTCTCCTAATCCTTTCAAGTCGCACCCTAGACCTACCTTCTCAATCTCAAGTAGCTCTCTCTTTATCCACCCTTCCGCAGGCCTCTCGCTTTTCCAAAAGGTTTTTTTTATGCATTTGCTCCCACATTTTGAACTACCTGCCCGAGGAGTTGTCAAGTGCACCTCCCTACAAGCCTTTAAATCCGCTGTTAGCCTCCACTCTGTAGCTATAGGTCTTAGGTTTTTTTTTATTTTCTCCATTCGTCTCGTCCCTTAATTTTTGCTTTCCATCCTCCATTCACTTTTTCCTCTTTTTCTCGAAATTGCAATATTTAAAATTTCTTATTTTTGTGTTTTTTTATGGGCATCCCTTTAATTTAGTGCATTCACTATTGGCCTTGTCCTGGCTATTATAGCCATTGTTATAATAACATCATTCACGACTGCACATTAGCCCTAAAAAGCCAAGATACAAAATTTTAGATGAAAAAAAAATCGATTGTTTGCATAACTTTTTCCTGGACGAGCTAATAATTAATTAAAGCACTGCATCCCTTTTTTGAAGAGCAACTTCAATTTTTCAAAATTTGAGATTTTTGCTCAGTTTGGGTTATATGCGACAGTTGGAGGTGGTGCACGGAGGCACCCCTCGCCGGACCCCTCACCTACGCCCGCCCCCCCCCCTTAAAATCCCTGGTCTCATTTCGCCCTATCCATACAAAAGGGGGGGGGTGTGTCCAACTTGTTTCTATATCTTGCACTTGATCTATAGACCAGTTAACAGCAAGTTTTGTAATAGGTCTGCCTGATTGTTATCCACTTGGGCAATTGTATCTGGTAGAGTTTTAAATACTAGGGTCATAACAATTCGCAGGAATGGCTTCGCAGGCAACCAGAAGTGACATCGGATGTTAACTGGTCTATATCTTACACCCGCCAGGGCGGCGTCCAGTGGGGTGGCAAGTGGGGGGAGGGGGGCTGCTGCCTCCCCCTGAGATTTCAAAATGCCGGAAAAAATACTGGTGTAAAATTTCGCCCCCCCATTATGTTTCGTCCCTCCTATGATTTTACCCTGGCGCCACATTTATTATTGATAAGAAAATGCCACTTGCCACGATTGGTGGTTATGGCCGTATATGAAGTCCGATTTATGGTTTTCCCCATGTGTTTCCCCGTAACCCGCCGCGTTATGATTTTCTGCCGCATTTGATATGCTGAAATCTCCTAAAAAGTTCATTATTTTGTATTTTAAAGAAATATCAAGGTTGCTTCTTGTGATCACATCTTGATGTGATTTAGTAGATTTTAACCAAGAACATTTGCAAAATCATTTTGTAAATGTATGGTTGCGGTTTAGACACAATATTTAGCTATTAGAGCACGCTGAACAATTGCCGGTTTATTCAAATTACGCATAATGAAAAATGAAAGAGTTAATTGCCTCATTATGATTTGCAAAAATTTGTTACGGGAAACATAACATTGACGTCATTGGCTTATACACGAACTCGGCTAGCCTTTGAACATAATTGCTTGCTCGGTAATCCATTGAAGAGCTCTCAGTCGATATATGGACGTGCCAGCTAATCCGGTTGAAAAACTCTTACCTCAATCGCATTCCTACCTAAGTCCGAATTTGTTTAAGTCCGAAGGCGTACTCTGCTACTTAACCAATTGTTTGACAATCAAAAAACCAAAGACTGAATATACTATCGATCTTGAACAGGCAATTGCTGAGTGACAAGTATTGTAAATGTTATGTTTTTGACAGGCCTTTTAAATGTTAAAACAATTGCGAGATTGCTAAAAAAATGTCAGCATCCAAACTTTTCCCCCGACCAATGCTTGTGTTATTTTGTGTTGTTTTTTGGGCCTTTACAAAAGTAATATTTGAACTTTCTCTTGCCTTTTAAACTTCTAAACTTTCCAAATTTTGTTTTTTTTTTTTCATTATTGAAAAATAATTTCCAAAATGTTATTGAATGGTCATTATTTAGTGTATCAAAAAGCGTCATCGATTTGTCTAAATATTAAAATCACTTATTAATTTGTACGTACGTTTTACAAGCACCTAACAAATCGGAAAGTGATAATCCATAGGATAATCTTTTCGGACTTACGTAAATTCGGACTTCGGTATAGGGCTACCATCTCAATAGATATGGGTGTGACCGTTGATCCAATTGAGGAGCTTTCGGACGATTTGGGTGTGACTATGTGGGTATAACAAAATCATTTTTACACGATTTCTTGAAAAAAAAATCTTAAAAATGTTTTAATTATAGACAATAGGTATCGCGATATGAAAGTCCATCACGGTTCGCCTTCTAATTTTAATGAAGTTGTTTAACTCTCGTCTACCTGAGCCATTTTTTTTGTAAAACATACCCGAATGGGGGGGGGGTGGTTACCACCCGCCCTTTCGATTTTCCTTTTGAACATCCGATTCCTATAAATTTAGTATAGCCTATAATCTATTGGCATATCAAAATAAGTACAAACATTTCCCTTATGACGTCACTATCATGACGTCACATGTCAAGGCAAGTATGAAAATAATGGATATTGGTAGAAAATTGATATTTTGCAATTTTACTGACTCGAAAACATTGTTATAGCACTAAAACGATGTATAACATAAAATTGTCATTTGGCATCAAATTTAGCCATGCCAAAAAAAAAACGCACGAAAATCTGATATAATCTTATATATCTTTGATTAAAAAATAATTTTCTCTATATTCTGCACTGCATTGTGTCTACGGAAATTGCCAGATTTGCTGCTATGGGAACTTAATGACGGCATTCCGACGTAATACCATGCACGTTGGTACTCATTTCGGTATTCAATGGAAGGAGGAGGGTGGACTTGTTGAATATCTCTTCACAAAAAAAATGACTTTCTTGTCAAAGTTGAACGAAATTTTGGACCTTTTTTTTTATTAAAAACAATCGGTAAAAAACGAACCTTTTGTCCCTTTTGTGAATTTTTGGGATCGACCGCACCCCGTACCCCGGCCCCTTGCGTATGGGTCTGCGTGGTTGGTACTTTTCTCCCGAGGGGTGGTTGCCATCCCTATCCATCACTTTGAGATCACCCTGTACCCTAGTACCCCTAGACGGAAATATTTATGTTTTGATCCCAAAATAATTGCAACAACACGTTTTATAACTTCTTTTGATAATATTTGATATCAGGAATAACATAGTAAAACTCTAAGGAAATCTCTACAATGGAAAGTGTATAGAAATACTCTCTAAATTTCTTTGATTCGAAATTAATCTAATTGGATTGCTATCAGGAACAAATCCAAGTTTAGATTAACAAAATTTAACTCCATCAAAAACTTGCCTTTTTTAAAAATTTAATAAAAACTTTAATCTAAATTTATTTGGATTTATCCTCCATTTTAATCTTAAAAACATTAGAGAGTAAGGTGTAAAAGTTCTCGTATACAACCTGGGTCCTGACATGTGTTTTGTACAAAGGAGCGGGAACCTGAAATAATCTGTAAGTTATGGGGCGGGAACTTGAAATACATGTGGGAAATTAAGGGGAAATCTGGAAACACAGTGTTTATTAAAAAACATAGGAACTCGTTGTCCATTCCTCCCCTGCTGTCGCTCCCTTAAGAGTTCAAGGTTGTCCTGGGGTAAAATTTACAAAATGGTCCGATTTTGTTAAAACTGGTCTCAAATTGTCAAGGTCATCACAATCGATAAGAAATGTATACTGAAAGGTCGATATGTGACTTTCCGACCTATGGCTTGTAACCTCCCATATGCCTAATAGGCCTACATGCAGCCCGGCCATATTTTGCATTATATTAAATAACAATGTCATAGACAATTGTGTTTAATGTGTATGTTATTATACAAGACAAACAGTTTGATACCATTTTTAAAACAATTAATCCAAGGGATTTGAAATTTGACCCCATTGTGACCTTAAAGAATTTTGCTTATATATAGATCCGAACATGTTGGTGTACTTTTTTTGCACCATTTCATATTTTGATCCCTCTGTAAACCTTTCCCCATTTTCCATGCTTTCCGGTTGGTAGATTCTCGTAGAATTTTTAGTATGTTATTCCAAATGTGAAGTAGTACCCAATTGTATCGGCCTATATCTAAAAACATTTTGTTGCAATTATTTGGGGTTGTTGTGCTTATTTTAATTAATTCGCCCGTCTAAGCCTGCGGTTTCTTAATTGTTTTTGCATGAAAAAGAAGTTGGTCCTTCCCCCTTATTATTTTGACACCCCCAACCCTTTAATTTTTCTTAAAGAAAATTACCAACTTAGAACAAAATAGTTCTGTATCATGTTTTGGTAACTTTTTTTTCTTTAAAGAACCTTCGAATGGTTTGAGAGGATACTTTAGAACCATTTTTCCCCTTGAATGTATCTTAACATGCAGAAAACCCAGCGTTTTTGGAAAAAAACAGTCGCAGTTTTTTCTGGAAATGGTTCTTAAGTGTCTCCTTTCATACAGCTTGGGTCAGACGTAATCGCCTACAGTGGAGTTTGTGACGTTCTGACCGACCTATATAATGTTGGTACATGGTAAAGTTACCAATGGAAAGAGAGAATCATTATAATAGGCCTGGGGACAGAGCATCCTAAATATTTGAGTTGTTCGCATCCCGCCAAGGGTGTGCCCATCCCCCACAAGATGTCCTATTGCTATATCCTACTGGGCTATGCAATGCATGGGTGCCGGGTGGGGGGGACACCAACTTCTTCAGTAAGTACAAAAGGAACTAATTTTTTGAGACAATTTTTGCAGGCTTTAGGACCTGAAATTTGGTTAAAATATAGCTTACGAGGGAACCATTTTCCCAAAGGGATTCTTTAAGAATGAGCGAAACGAGGTTCTTAAAAGGGTCGCCACATAGACCTACCTCTATAGCTCCCCTATCTCTTCCCCATGTTAGCCCCCGCCGTCATTGCCGGTGTAATTTACTCTCGCTCTACCCTATGGATAACTGTTGATTATTGGGATTAGGGGTTTTGGGGCCATTGGCGGTACTATAGGGGTGTAAATGGGACACTCCCCAATATTTTTTTCTCCCCCCGCCCCCCCCCCAAAAAGTAAACGCCCATGTACAAGGTTAGACTTCATGTTAACAAGTTATAAATTATTTAAAAATAATAAGTCCAAAACCAACGAGCGTGTTACCCTCCTGAGCCCCAATGCGCTACCACCCCCCTCCGAAATTTCCCAGCCCCGACCTCCACCCCAAAACACCAATTGCATCCCCTACCATCCCTACGGATTGACGTAAATGAAATCTGCCGAGATGATCGCAAATTCGGTGGCATATTTTTCTACTACTTAGGGAACATGAACCGCGCCCGCATGCAGGCGGCATGAGAAAGTTGGCATAAGCAACAAGACGGCCGACTGATTGGAACCCAGACTTAGTGTGTGATTGATCCGGACCCAAACTTAACCAAACTGGATTAGTTCCAACCGAAATTAACCCTAAAATCTCACCAAATGTGCCTAAGAGGACTTCAACAATAAGTTGAAATACGCTTCTAAGGATCCATACTTTTCATTCTGTGATCGGATTATAAAAGTGTTGCAACCCTAGTGTGAAAAAGTTACGAATACGATGAGGGAGTACAAAGGTTGTTTGTGTTGGGGTAGTGAGGCGTGGGAAGTCCTGCGTTGACGGTAACAGTTGGTATCTGGGAACTTCGTCGAAAAATATGATCCCACTATTGATGATTCTATCGCAAGGCGATAGAAGTCGAGAACACGATGGCAATTTTAGAACTATTAGATACATGCCGGGACAGAGCGTTTGCATCGATGAGGGATTTATACATCAGAAATGGTCAGGGATTTCTTTAGTGGATACAGTGTCACCAGCAACAAAGTTTTGGTGATGTTGTTATAATACGAGACCAGATCTTGAGAGTGAAAGGATCTGACCAAGTGCCTATTGTTTTAGTAGGGAACAAAGCCGACTTGGAAAAAGAACGGCAATACCGCCAGTGAAGGGATGATACTAGCGGACGATGGGGTGTGCCGTTTTACGAAACGTCAGCCAAAAGTACACAGAACGTTAACGAAGTGTTTGCAGAGTGTGTTGTAGAAATCATGCGTGTTTTGGTCCGAGGAGAGGAAAAGGAAGCGGGTGCTGTCATAAATGCAATATTTGTGCTACTGAACTTTTTTTAATTGTCAGGTAAGATTGCAAGGATATTAAAAACCATATTTGTAAAAGAAATTTGTTAACAAGTTGATGTGCCTATGGAGTCTATGTTTTTTCTTCCATCCAGTTGATGAAAAAAGCAAACAAGCAAATACCTATCAATTGCATACTATGGAAATAGCTGGGTCTATCGAGAAAATGAAGTTAAAAATAGTCACTCGGCATGCCCAAGAAAGAAATCCAGCCAAGGTTTGGATGAATGGGATTGGATAAATTACATGTAAAACAAAGCAAAGTTCAAAACAGGCCAAATTTAGGCTCTGTACAGACAAAATTTATTTTCCGGCAGATTTGACCGAATCTGCAATCTGCATGTAAGATGAGGCACACAAACCAATGATTCAGATTTTTTTTTTTGACCCTGCAAGGTGTTGTGGTTAGCACCTACACATTTTGATTTTGATTCATGTGTCATACGATAATAATGACGCCATGTTAACAGCTAATAGCACATTTTGAAGAGCGTCCCCCAATTTTTCAATGAAAATGTTGAGAATTTTTTACCACTGTTGTCTTGGTAACTGGCTAGTAAACTATAACGTGAATGGTTAAGCTCAAAATGTCTATGTGTTTGCAATGAAGGATTCTGTAATTAGAGTAATGATATCAGAGATCTTCGATAAATAATTCAACGGCTGCTGGAAACGGCCTTCAGAGGAAATAGCTGGGAAAATTAGCGCAATGATAACATGTATACGCTCATCAATAGTTGTAAGTTTATTGGTTCAGGCAAGTCAGTTAGAGGTCATTTTCTGTGAGGGTGCATACTTTCATATGGACGGAGATGAACGTAGGCATTTCCAAGACGTTTACAATCTGGATCCAGTTATAATTACAACGAGCGTCCTCGTTCTCAGGTATAGTTTCCTAGACGATTAACAATATAAATTCTGACAAAATATAATTTTGACAATTGCGGGCACTCTTCAAAAAATGTGCTGCTATTGCTTTAAAAGACAATATGTGGGGTTATGCTTAGCACCAGTTTGCGCGGATTAAACGGCAAACATGCGCGGCCCATATTTTGAAATGCGCGAAAAAGCGCGATTTTCAAAGTCAAAAATCGCGAAAATGCGCTTCTATGTTTGCCCTGCTAGTCAACCAGGAACACGAAAGTCTTTGCAAAAACAAATGTCAAACTTACACAGTGACATCCTAAGTTCTTATTTTTTCTCGGCTGAAAAATTACCAGAAGCACATCATTATCACCTGTTATTTTTCTTAATTATCCGAATAAAATATTGAATCAGATGTAGAAGGCGTGGCGGGTGAGGCCTTTGCATACCTCACCGAGAATAATTTACTTTCGCACGTGGGATTGGGAATTCCCCGGCCCCGGATGACGTGATCGGTGACGGGTTTTCCACTCTTGCCCTGAATGAATGTACATGGGAAAGTTGTTGTTTCATCTCTTCCGCATCCCTACCGATTTCCCGTCCGGGAAACTACCTTCCTACCGCGGTAAGTCCAAATTTTGTTTAACTTCCGAAGAAATTAGTCCCAAGGATAAACTAATTGTGAAACAAAGAACCGATACCGAGAGTGAAGCTGATAGATGCATCAATATTATGGTTTAAATGCACCGAAGGCAAACCATATCATGACGCTTCACAAGGGAAAAAAAAAATAAGGTCGGTGTCATTCAGTGTTCAACTAATAAGGTTAGAGGAGGGTCTACGCTAGGATTTATTTATAAATTTGGACTATCATTTTGCCACTTAATTGGAAGCCTTAGAGTCAATCAATTTTTGCGATGCGTTGCATAATATTATTTAAAATCAGTTTTTGTGTATTGGAAATTAACATACAAAAGGTGTTTTTGTACAAAATCGTGAGAATTCGCGATGGACCAAACAAACTTGTGATAGACCCAAAAATTCACGATTTTTTGCGTTTTGCGCGCTCGCGCAAAACTCGGCTGCCAGTATGTAGCAGAATACCAGGATGTTGAGTGAGGCTGTGGATATGAAATGCCCCTTTAAATTGGTTCTAGAAAAACTCGTGCTGCAGGCATGAGAATTTTCAGTTGAAATGTAATTTTCAACTTTCAGTTTGGTTGTGTTGTTGCCCAAATGTAACTTTTCTGTGTAAATGGGCTTCGTTGTAACTGCAAAAAAAAAAAAAAAAAATAAAAAAAAAAAAAAACAAAAACCTGCCATGGATGAGTAAAAAAATCACTAAAAAGAGCTATGTGTAGTATTACTTGCTCTGCAAATTCCTTTTTTATGCGTCAAAACTACCCATGCATTCCTGCTAGACAGAACCATGATAAGAGCAAGGGAAATTATATAGAGATGCGCAACTACATGTATGTATGCACGCATATGTAGACGCCTATTTGGTTTTAACTGTTAACCCAAAATCTTGACTAAACATGTTATCAAGCAATATTTTATTTATAAATCCTTGGAGCTGAAGAACAACTTAGTGTAAGGGTAATATTTACACAAAAATAATGTACGAGGACGAGGCAGGGGGCAGATCCACAAAATTCTGAAGGCTGAGCTAGGTGGGGGTAGAATTGGAATTTTTGTCAAAGCACTAAACCTAAAACAACAACCAAATAAGTTACAGTAGCAGGTAAAATAGGTTTTAGTGCATGACACCGGCGGCGTATGGGGACCACAAAAAGTAATTCTAGATCACGGGTACTGGCCGCTCTGTGCCCTGTATAAAAATAGTGGGTGTGTTCCGGGGCCCCCTAAATCCAACCTGAAGATGAGGTATACTATGGGCCATGGTAGCACCCATCACAGCAAGTGCCCAAAGCAGTTGTGATTTGCAGTCTAGCTTGTGATCATGGATCAAAAAAGGTGGGGAACCCTCACTGCCCGGCAATCTCTACCAGGAAAGGTGGTATTTGGAGGGGGGGGGGGAAATTATGTATACGAATAGTGGAATCGTGAGAAAGCGCTATGCTCCCAGGAAATTTGCATTGGTTTCAAACAACCTGGCGGTGATCTATTTTCATTCATTTGGGTGACGTTTTAACTGTACAGTGTATGAGCTGGCCGCTACCGTCTACTCTTAGTAGAGCTGGGAGGCTACCATTTAATTTTCCTATCGTTTACACGGTCTGTATTTCGTTCGTTAAAGTTTCAACGGTAATAACAAGTTAACGACTGACGAATTTGGCGCTCCACGCAGATGCAATCTTGCACATAAATAGTTCGTAATTGGGTTACCCGGACTTTGCATTCGATCACATATATTTGAACCATAAAAAGTTGTTTGTACGTAATCAAAATAAAGCAGTTGCTATATCCCAAAGATCCCAAACGACCAATCGCTGTTCGAGGCTGCCATTTTACCTTTTTGTAGCTCCCTCTGTAATTGAAGCACCGCGTAATGGGGCGGGTTATGTGGTGTATATGCCGACGTCGCTCCACTCACGTACCTACAAGAACTTGGTAAACCGGGGATTTCCATGTTCCGTAAAAGTCGAAACATTTTTGAGAGCATTGGAACTGTTATTAAAATTCCTTCGTGTATAGTTTAAACGTTTACACGTACCAGCACTACTCTTATGGCTGGATTCCCACAAATTTTATCTCAATATTAAAAGCTGGGCGTACCATTTAATTTTTTTCTGTGTATGCACAAGAACAGTCATTGTTTCATTGTGTAACTGTGTGATGTGGTAAAATTTAAAGATGCTCCCGAATTTGATAGCTTTACCAACCTACAAAAATTTCTAAACCAGAAATCATTCGTAATCAAGTGGCTTTGTATTCAGTCATGAGCATCATGAAAAACCAACATGTTTTAATACCTACAAGGCTAAATGTTGTAATTGGATAAGCAGTGATTATGTCAAATGGACATGGACCCGATGCCTTGTGTATTTTAATGAAAAACCAAAAAAAAAGAAATTTGTACATCCTTCTTTAATTGCATCTCCACATAATTATGCCTAAGGTGTGCGAGAACTACATACCTGGGGATTTAGTTAGCCATTTGCTAAGAGACCCCTAACACCCCCTAAATACCACATATCATGGTATTTTTTGGGTCAATATTTGGGGCCTAGTAGCACAGTTCCCTAATGCTTGTGTACAAACCATCAGGAAAGGAAATTACATTGAGGGTTTTCTTGGTGATTTGGGGGGGGGGCAGTTTAATGTAGTAGTAGTAGTAACTAGTAGTAGTAGTAATCCAAAGTTGAAATCCGGTTTTAGTCCCCGCAAAACGAGGGTGGCTGGATTTACCTCACACTGGCAGCAACGCCCTTACTCCTCCTTCCACTTCACCGATTCAATGCATCTCAACCAAATCCTATCTCCTCCTCACTGCTGCGTCCAAGTCTCGTGAGTCTATGTTATTTTGTGGTTACAGGAGTTTCTTATGAAATCATGGGTTATGGTTCTAATTAGAAAATGTGTTAAAAAAGAACCAGCACTGGAATTTGTCTGAACTTTTGACAAATTTTATTTCTTTTACTGAAGTGAATTTAGGTGCTGAAAACTGCCAAGAATTTTATCTTTGTATAAATTTCTTTATAGGATATTTTGATTTAAGCATGCACTTAACTAGCCCAGCCCTGTTTTGCATTGGTTAAAACTCTCTTTGTAAAAAACAGCACTATATTGTGTGTGAGGATTGTACATGTTCATTGTGCCATACAGTGTACATGTATACTGTGTACATGTACGCATTGCAAGTCTATTGGTATTTTTTAGGCTCTGTACTGGAATGGACTGACATGAAAATATGCACTACTTCCTTCAAATAGATTTCAAACAATCATCAAAATGACAACACTAACCAAGTATGTTAAATATTATTAATCCTACGCAATAGAAGGCCAGCTCCATCACAGTGCTAGTTAAAGTCATTGAACCGAGGCGTGACTACCAACAGATCGACAAGAATCATTAATTTTTTGAAAGTAGGTAATTTAGTGTCCTCCACGCTACTTCCTGTATCTCTTACCTACATGGGGAATTCTTTTGTTCCTGCTTTATATGGGGTCATACACCTGAATATACCGGTAGATGATTGTGAATATGGAAGGTTAGAAGGCAACAGTTAGTGACTCATTATTTGGATGGGGCCCAAAAACCAATTATTCAAATCAAATAAAATAGAAAATCATGCTGGATTTGAACAAGACTATATAGAAAGTAATATTACCTGAAAGGGCAGAGCAGCAGAATTCAGAAATAAACATTCATTGCAAAAATTTGGCTGCTTAAATTTACCCACCACATGATACTGTGCCAATTTGCGCTGTTTAGTAATAATTGTCAACCGCACTTTGAGCCTGTTTACGGGGATTAAGCGCTATAGAAACTGGTTATTATTATTTTTAGTAAGTTACTGAGTCGGGCTGGTGTTTGGGGGGAACTATGGACTACCAAGCAGCACTATGCAAATTGCCATTTTGTGCTGTGCAGTAAATTTGTGAAATTTGCTTTAACTTAAGAATACTCTACCACAGTAAATGTGATTGATCTTCTTTTGGTTTGTGGAAACTGTCCCACCACATTTAAAATCATGTCAAGTCGCATATGATTTTCTTAGTACATTGTTATCTCACTAGAAAATATAAAACTCACAATATTACATCGTATAATTAGTTAACTAGTTAAGTGCAAAAGATTGTCGTCAGAAATTTAACTTTTCCTATTTTATTTGCAATATTACATAGATTTCTGATTTTTTTTCAGGAAGAAAGGACATGGTGAAATCTAAGGAATAGGAAAGGGGTGTGAAAACCAAAAAGTGTCTTCTTTGTTGTGCGACTCTCCCAGGACAGATGTCATTGTACTGCACACCATCTTTAAAGAATTAAGTTGCATTGCATTCTAAACAGTGGATTGTAGAATAGTTTGGCCCTTGGGCTATGCAGACCTTAGCAGAATGCAGCTGTGCTGAACGTACTAGTGTAAGCACGTTGCGTTTCGCCTGTAATGAGTCATCTGCCACACAGCAAATTTTCATCATTAATTAGATATAGGAGTACTTGAGAACAAAGAAGGGGATATTCTTTATTTAAACCAAATTCATAAGGTTCTTTTGAATGTGTCACTGTGGTCTAGCTTAATTATCTGTTTCGCATGTACCATATGACGAGTACTTCTATCAGCCATGGTTTTAAAATAAATTTAAACCAAGTTAAAAAACAGAAAAAAAATTTAGTGTTCATTTAAAAAAAAACATGGGGACAAGATACAAATCATAAATAGGTAGTAAATTAAAGGGCATTTGGATCCACATCTCCTTCCCCCGACTTACTCAAAAAGTGAGAAGTTTTACTATCATTGGAATCGTTAGCATTGGAATCCATGTGTACAAACTCTTATGCCACTTTGGCGTATCTGTAAGAAAAATTACGCAGTTTTGTATTGTTTGCAGGAAACGGACAGCAAATTACAGCATGGATGACTATGCGGACCGTGAGAAAAACAATAATATTGCTCATAAGCACAAAACCACAGAGCGGGATCAACTCAAATTAAAAATAACCTTTTTCTCAAGGATATTTAGCGAAACGTGCTTGGAATCAATAAATGCAAGTTTAAGTTGACTTTATTTAATTAATACTTCATTCAAGATTATGAAACAATTACCCAAATACAGGTGGTCAACAACCAAAGAACAGTACAAACTACAGGTATGACTGTAAAACAGGGTTCGCCAGTTTTGACCACAGGCGAAAAAAACGCGGTTTTTCCGCGAGTTTTTTCCACTTGGAAGAAACGGGTTCTTCCAGTTCTCCACTGAAAGCGGAAAGGAAGAAAACTAAGAAATGGTCATTAAAAAATTGCTTATTTTAAAGAATGACTTACAGGTTGGTTTTATGTAGACAGTGAATGAAATTTTTAGGAAAATAATTAAAATAACCATCAGGGACCCCCTACCTACCCCCCAATGCAATGCATAATTAAAAAACTCACTTTATTCACAAGGCCTAAATATAAAAAAAAATTACTGGAAGAAAATGCTTATAACTTTTCACACCAGCAAGGCCAAGCAGAGTTTCCTTGAAAGACTTGAACATCTTCAAAATATGTTATAGTTCTCCCTACCCAGGTTCTCCCACTAAGCATTACAAACAAAAGAACACTTAATGGTTGCTACTTTATGATTTGTATTTTAAATTCACAAATTGGCCATACAGATTTTAACAGCTTTTTCATGTTTGCATCTACAATTACAACTGTGGTAGTATAATGTGCACATGGAAAGACGCGGAAATAAGTTACAATTATCATCCGTATAATTGATAGCAAATCAAAACAAATTGTGAAAAAAATTTTACTATAATACTTGGAAGGTATACTAAAATGCTATAAATGGTAAATTACTTTGAAAAAAAAAAAACAGTCTGATTGATTGTAAATTTAAAGTAATAAGAGGCTGTGGAGTGATTTGGAAGTGCAAAGCAGATGAATATGGTGAAATTTAGTATGTTGTCATAATACCTTCGTATTTCTTCAAGTTTTCTTCACAACTTCTTCCAGTTCTTCCAGTTTCTCCGGAAGAAACTGGAAGAAAGAAATTTAACTTTTTCCAGTTCTTCATTCTTACGGAAGAAGAAATAGCGTTTCTTCCGGAAGTTTCCGAACCCTGCTGTAAAAAGATAGTTACATGATGAATAAATAATATTACATCCTATTCACCTCATATTTTCTCTATAGCATAGGCAGAAGACATAAAATGAACTACAAGTTTAACAACGTCATAGTCTTGAGCACATAATTTCACAGATAATGATCAAGTGGAAGATTTTCAACATTAAAAATATCAGAGAGATTCATGAAGAGTTCTTGAGGAGGTTGGTTTTTATTATAGAGCTTTTGCAAACAATTAGGAAATGAAATCATCTTCAACAGTATCCAAATCACAAACTTCACAAATTATATTCTAGGTGGTATTTTTGGGATTGAATTATCTTCCCTTTTCAATTCTAAGACAATGTGCGCTGACACGAATTTTGGTGAACGCCTGACCGTGTAACACGATTAAAGAAAAGCAAATACAGTAATTTTTACAGTTGTTAAAATGTTTGTTTCCATCCATAGATTAGGAATCTCTAGGAAACTGCTTTGTTCCTCATACGTATTTCCACACAAAATGGTGAAATTCTAAGGCACTTGTAATTTTTTTACAATGTATGGTTTATACCAAAGAATTTATCAAAATTCCATGCATTCGTGGTAATTCATTTCAATGATATGGTTGATTAGACCAAGGGGTTATAATAACTCCATTGATTAGACGTTATATTACAGTATGCATGTGTATGAATTTAACAATTGAACAATGGAATGATGATTGGGTTGGTCATCACAAGTGGGATCAATAGAATTGTTTAAGTATTTCCTGTCACAATTATTGATCTCTCACTGTGGATGGTGAGGAGATAAGCCTTCTCTAGCCAGTCATCATTTGTGGTTCAGGGAAAGGTCATCCTTACCTTCCTTTCATTGACTTCCGGGGGCACTCCCATCTTGGAGGTGATGCGCATGTAAGGCTGTTAAGACCCCCATTTTCAGTATCGCTGTCACCCAAAGACCCCATATATTTTGAAAATGTCACCCAAAGACCCCATATTTTTAAAAAATTTTACCAAACTCTCACCCAAAGACCCCTATTTTTAGGAAAATTTTGAAAATCTTCACTCAGAGACCCCTATTTTTGATATAAAATTGGATCGATTAAGCCCAAATTAATTGGTGGAACTATGAGTTGCAAAAATATTGGGCGAGACGCAGTCGAGCCTAATATTTTTAAAACTCATAGCGAGACCAATTAATATTGGGCGTAAATCATCCAATTTTATCATTATCATGTTTTGGATCCGATATTTTCACACACTTGGACTCCTCAAAACATGATAATGGGGAAAATTGTGCAAATTTGTTACAGCCTGAAGCCTCTTATTTTGGGGTATTTTGGCTGTCTCACACACAAAGACCCCTATTTTTTTAGTCCTCTGTCACCGAATGCCCTGGGTTTTGATATGTGATGCGATTCCCCCCCCCCAATAATGTCAGTGTTCATTTAGATCCCAAATCTACTTTCAAGGTTGGGTTATGTCTAGCCTATATTTAGCCCTAACACAACCGATTACCACAGGATACCACACATGGCAGTTTGTGGTAAATTGTGTTAATTGGATGTTCAACCCAGCAGCCATCAGTCAGTGTGGTATTCTGTGGTAATACATTGTTTGATGTGCACATCAGTTTTGTGGTAATTGGTAGTAGACCATCCTAGGGGCCTGTGGTATGTGTGGTTATGTAGTAAATTGCTTGGCAAAACATAATGAATGTGTTAGTGATAGAAAAGACAATTTACTTTGGATATTTCGAGCAATCACATTGAAATATTGCTGGGCTTTTTGGAAAGGTTAATTTAGATAGGCTGCTCACCCCCCCCCCTGCCCCCCCCCCCCAAAAAATGTTGTCTTTTGCCAGCACCTCCCATGTGAAAAAAAAATCAGGAGGGTGGATGACTCATAATTAATATTTCATTCCAAATTTGTTCAGATTAGGGTATGTATGGTCCTTTATCATGTACCACTACTTAGAGAGATCAAAGTTTACCGGCCTGCCGGGTATATTTTTGTATCCGGGGCCGGTCAGTGAGCGCGTACTACGCATTATATCCAGTCAGCGTCCGCGTACTCGCCTGATCCAATTACCGAACGGGTATGATTGTTTTCTTCTTCGACGCGTTTGGGCCGAGCGTTTGGTTTTTATAATACTTTACTTTATTAGAAAAAAATATAGGTTTTCATTAAGGAACAGACACATATGTTATATTAACCCAACGGCGGCCGAGATGCAATGAGAGGCAACGAAACCGTGGTACCGGTCGGAAATGTTTCTTCTCGTTGCATCTCGGCTATCTCGGCCGTCAACAACTATTTTTTGTCGCGCAATGACTCGCATTGCACCTCATCTGCATCTGGGCCTTTCTTACCGGAAAATGACGCGATGTTCCCTGTTGCATCTATCTGGGCCGTCTTTAACGGAAACATGACTCGATGACTTCCTCGTTGCATCTGGCCGTCTTCCCGGAAAATGACGCGATGTTCCTCGTTGCACCTGGGACGTCATCCCGGGAAGTGGATGCTATGCTTTTCACTGTCATTTCGGACGGTTTGGCCTGTGCCCGCAGAAGGCGCAATGCTTTTCATCAGGCTGGGTGAACACTGTGTACAATGCATTAGACAATTTTCGATAAAAAGGGAAAATGCTTAAATGGGTTTTAGATAAAAACAGGGGGAGGGAAGGGCGCGTCATATCGTACGGGGAAAGGTGTGAAAGGAGAAAATGGCGACGGGTTGCTAACATCGGTACTTGGATGGTAGTAAGGAAGAGGTCAATAGCGCTAAAAAAAGTGGATGAGTTGGCAAGTTCGGGTCTTTTTCCTAGCGCCACCATTTCGTATAAGCTACTTTACAATGTAATGCATAAACGCATTCATGACGTAAACCGTAGCAAATGACGTAGCGTAATAGCGCCCGCACCACTAGACGTAGCGTAATAGCGTCACGGACGACTGGCGAACTGTAATACAAATTTCATGCAGATCAGTGGGGCAGATACGATTCCATATTTATTTATTTATTTATTTATTGATTATCCCTGTTTTTACTGCAATTTCGCACGCGATGTTCACTCGTTGCACTGGGCCGTCTTCCGGGAAAATGAGCATCAGTTCTCGTTTGCTCTGGGACGGGATTGACTTCGCTACTTATCTGTGCCGGGAAAAAAGCCGAATGCAATTGAAACGCAAAAATTTGTCCGCGTTGCATCGGGCGTTTTTAACAATAACAATAGATGCCACCTCGTGTGCATGGGCCGTCGGTCGGCAAAAAGACACGGTCCGGGTTAGGGTAAATGTATTTAGAATGACTTAGTGGTATGATTAGATAAAATTCGTTATCGGGTTCAGCGTCAGCTTTGATACAGGGAATTACCATGCGCTTAGCCCCCATTACCGGGTGCAGTTTTTCGGCTTCACACGGCATGGGGCTTCGCGCATTGTAATTCCCCCATATCAGAGGCTCCACTTCACCGATACAACTAATAAGTAACTAATAGTATAGTCATCCACAACAGTGTTGAGTTATCCTAGTGTGCAATGGTACATGCGCAAAGGCAAATTACATTTTTCATGTGAGTGACAAGTGTGTAACTTCCCCAATATAATTGCACCCAGTGCATGCGGCCATTTTCAGTCTATCTTTTTGAAACGTTAAAGGACAACGTTTGCTGTTCAAATGAGCTGTAAGTTTGTAGTGAGTATTATTTTGTGCAGGTAGAGATGGTCTGCATGCACCGTGCATCAATTGTAAATCATGATCCCACAAACGGTACATATTGCTTCTGATGCATCGAATGCGGCCCTGTACTTACTTGCGTGACCAATTGATTTTGGGGGGGTTCTTCTTTGAATGATTATCCTAATTTTGACTTCCTGGATTTTGAGAGGGTCAAAAACCACATACATACTCCTATGCGTTTTAATGTTCATGTAGCTGGTTTATGATATCAACACATGTACATGTACTTTTGAGAAAATGAATTCTTCACAAGCAATCCGGTGAACATACCCAGTGTACTTAACAAATAATTGATGACAAATAACATCATTATCTGTTGAGCCGTAAATCTCCAGAGTCCGAAGATCTTTTTGATGGATGGTAACCCCCATCTTTTGAGATTCAGACATCAGTTGAATTGTCTTGTCAGTGCATTAGTCCACTCCATCACTTTGAAAAAAAAAAAATTATTATAATTGCTGTGGGCAGAAGAGGACCATTTACTATACCGCCAATATTGAGATTTTTTTCCCTTTTTTTTTCTTCCTCTGACGTTGACAGATTTTCTTCGTCATCATCTTCGGTTGAATACACTCTCCCTCAGGGATCATTGCCGCACATTGTTAAATTGGGAAACGAGTGTTTGGAATCGTCGGCAATCACTTTGCGGTGTGATCTCGGTTAATTCACGCGGTGGTCTGTGATCCGCAGAGCCGGGGGTATTATTGGTTCAGTCATGTTTATCTTATATATTAAGACCTAAGTGTGCGAGGGGTTTGTATCCCTATCAATCACGTTTATAATAAAGAGTATCTGTGATTAGATGAGAATTAAAACACGGTAGATGTTTTGGCTGATTGATATGTGATGGATGTAGCATCCATTTGTTAATGAATGGCAGTGCCATCAGATTTACTGCTTAGCAACTTTCTGATTGTATCAAATATTTGTAGCCAGTACAGAGTCACAGACCCCCATACTCATATATCTTTACCAAAAAATATGCTACATTTTAGGCAGAGGACATTTTGAACCAATTCCATAATGCATTGCAATGTGCCCGTACTGTTCTGTACTAAACACATAACTTAGAGAATAAAAATACGGTCAATGCATGTTTTTCTTGAAAGACAGCGGCCTGATAAAGCAAAAAAAAAAAAGTTTGTCTCAGAAGAAATGTGAAAAATGTGAAACGCATTTCTTTGGGTTTTTTTTTTTAGAAAAAAGCTAACGCGAAATGTGCGATTTTTTTTATCGCATTTTTGACCCACTTTTTTTTCTTTTTTTTTTTCTTAAATTTTTCCAAACCAAAAAAATTCAGGTGAGCAAAAACCTAAAGAAAATGCTCTAAAAGACCAATTTCAAAACAAAATGCGTGCAGTCTTCTGAGACAAACTTGTTTTTTTTTTTGCCCAATGCATGAGTTGTACCATATTTTGAGTCGTGAAAGGTCGCTGAAGGCGGCCGTTCACAAGGAAAAATATTGTACAACCCATGCAATATCAGGCTGCCTTTCATAGCAAAACATGCATTAAACATATTTTATTGTGATTCTTACAGTTTTAACATTTTTCATTCCTAAAATATTTGTGTGAGATCGTTTTTAGATCAAAATGACTTCACCCACTTGTAACACCCCTGTAAGTAAATGTGGAACAATCTGTTTACAAAAAAGTCACTAAGCGCAGTGGCGCAACAATGTGATTTAGCTTGATTTGCCCCTTTCAAAAACCCCAGTCAACAATGAAATCAGCAATATTCGAAACAAAATGCAAAGGCCACATGATGTTGCTATTAAAGACAATAATAACAATGTTTGTATCCATAAAATGAAAGCTTTTGGGAATTTTGTGATTCTCTTTTCACCGAAATATGCTGAAGATCCCCATCAAACATCGCAGTCACGGCACTGACACGGCCGAGCGAGTTTCAAGTCACTGCGTGAAAATCAGTGCCTGAAAGAAACTTCTTCCTTTCAGGCAAACATGGCCTGAACATAGCACCCACATGCAGCAAGTTACCTCCAAAGCCATCTTTATGAATCTAATTTCTAAAGCCGGGAAGGACCCTCAAAGTTCATCTACATCACATGTCTGGAATGGTGGTCATGGCTCAAAAAAGCGGGGAATTTGGGAAGCTCCTTCCTGGGAATGCGAGCTGATTGAAACTCTTTGACCTCATGGGAAATTATACAAAGTCAGAATCTCCTTCCCAAGCTTTCCCAGGAAATAAACATTTTGTGGAGTTCCTATTACCATACTATTACTTTAGGCCCAGGTCCAAATAAAATAAATGATTCACCTTCAGGTTTGTAAGAAGGTCACCCACTAACTCCAATGATAACCAATTGAACATATGCCAAGCATTCTCAACTTGTGAACCATTTGGAGTTTGGACTCATTTTGCCCAGTTGCTATCAGGTATATTATCTGTGCCATGCGTTCAGCCTGGATCATATGTAAGGTTCAATCAAAGGTTAAAATAAAATGGCTGTGTGTGTTGTCTGTAAAGGACATGCATATGGTTTATAAATGTTACATTAATTATTGTGAAGGCTGAAATACAGTCATAATAGAGTTTGCAGCTTGAGAGATTTGATGGGGTTTGAAGTACTTGGGGACAGACAGTGGTTTCTACATGAGGGTCTTCTCAGCTGAGGGCTGGCAATTAGGGGGGTGTTTGAAGATTAACTAAGGGAACAAGCTCTGTGTAGAAAAAATAACTAAAACTAGGTCTTGACCAAATTTTACTTTAACATTACTTTTCCATATGGAAGAAGATTGAAATCCTTGGAGTTGCAAAAAAATGTAAGTGATATTTTTACCACAATATCCTAATATGGAAGAATTTGGTTTAGGCATAAAAAATATGTTTGTTTGGCGTAACGGAGAAAAAATTTCAGGGTCGGTCGGTCGGTCAGATTTAAAAAAAAAATTTTTTTTTAGATCTTCTCAATGTTTACTCTAAAATGAATACAAGATGCTACTATTTAAAGCTTTTTTCAATGACATAGCAAAGATCTTTTATTTTACTTGTTGTAGTTGCTTTGTTTTGTTATTTTTTCGTCTTTGTGTCAGTAAAAAAAAATATTTTTTAAAAATTGTGGATGAAAATAATGGGTCGGTCGGCAGAATATTTTTTTTATTTTGTGCTAATTGCATAAAAACTTTTGAGTCGGCAAGTTTTTTTAGGGTCGGTCGGATTACGCCAAACACGTTTTTTTATGCCTTATTCCCAGAATTAGGGAAAATACAAACCCATGGCTCGGATGACTGCTGAGTTTTGCGCAATTTAAAAAATCATTGATTTTAATCGCGAATTTAAAAATCATGATTTTAAATTTTAAAAAATCCTGATTGATTTGATTAAATCAATTTAAATCGATTAAATCAATTTGAAATCACTGATTTTAACTCATAAAAATCATGAATTTATTTATTTAAATCAATTAAATCTATTAAATCAATTTAAATTAAAAAAAAAAAAAAAAAAAATCATGATTTTTTTAAAAATAACAAAAAAACACCCGACTGAATGGGCTTTATTTTAACACCTAAGGATATTCCACCAGGGTGCCCAACTTTTTTGCCCGCGGCCTTGGGGGCGACGCCATTTTAAAAATGATTATCATGGGGAGGGGGGGACCCCTTACTACCTTGCGAACTTTCTCCACATGCTTGTTACTATTGCGCCCAAATCCTATGTACATCTAATGTTCCCACACATAGACGTGTAAACAACATATGGGTGGAATTGACCAGGACTCCCTTCTTGTTATGAATTTTATCTACTTTTTAATTGACAATTAAAATGTTTTAAAGTTCGCTTCCCAACCACCTTTCTCATTCACCCGTGACCCATTTTGGCTTCGCAACCCCCAGGTTGGGAAATGCATGTATTACACATACATTGCACATTGAATATGTTCTGCAGTGTCAACAAGTAGAGGAACCCCACAACACTATTTCTCAATAATTTCCGTCGGTAAGGGGATACTTTGGCCAACCCAATACGTACCCTGACCTACCTTTTTGTGTTTTGGAATACCAGAGTGATAACATACTTTAAAAACTCCATTCCATCTCCCTTTGTTTTCGTCTGAGCCTGTTTTGACCTCACAGCATGATTTCCCTACTCTTTGTTGATTCCAACCAAGCTTATGCACCAGCTGGTTTTTAATTGCTACACAGCTTTAGTTCACAGAATAATAGTTTCATCAGCAATTTGGGCTTTCATTGTGATTCAGGCTGTCGATACATATCCAAAAAAAATCTCTTTTAATAACATTGGGTTTTTATTGCTACTCTGATCATCTATTCTTATTACATAATCCAACTGACCTCTAACAACTTTAACACAATTAGAATGGCCTTCGGGCCCAGTGTATTTTTTTTTTTTAATTGACAGATTTGATAAGTTTCTACTTACAAGTTTCACAAATACCATAAGTGACTTGCCAACAAGCTGCAAGTCTTTCATGATATTGGCATTAGTTAAACTAACCTCCCTCCTTTTAAAACTACCCTATGTGTCTGTTAAATTTTTTAAGAATGGCATTTTATATCCAGTCCATTTGTCGGGTGGGTGTTTCCAAAGGTGACACCCTTCTTTCTGACACCCATGAGTCGTAAACCTAACTGAAATAAAACCCATAAGGTTTAATTGTGGAATTCTCAAACAATGATTATCACTATGGAAATATGTTAAACCCTAAATACCACATACCCTGTATAAAAAAAATTCAAAGAATGTAAGACCTTTCACTCCTTGTTGTAATAATTTTTCAGTGTTATTGCAATTTTCCAAGAGAGCAGGCCTCCAAAATAACTAAGGCACCTAAGGCAAATTTGCCTTAGGGCCCCTAACGCGATTTGCCTTGGTTGCCCCTAAAAAATTTGCTATTCCTTTTACATTAAGGCCTTGGTGCCCTTTTAAAAATTGTGGCAAAATTTCCTTGCCCACCACCCCAATTTCTTTTTTGTGAGCCTGAGAGAGTTTCATTGTACATCAGAAAGGTAAGGATTAATTGGGTTAATTAGTTCTCTTGAGTTATCATTTCAAAATTACTCGAATAGCTTCTCATTTATAGACTATTGTGACAAGCTCTTTGACATGAAAAAAGACAGTAGAGAGAGATAGAGAAGTTACACAATAGAGGAACTTAATTTTGTGGCTAGTTACCAAGCTTAATCGCAAAGTCAGATGGAATGATGACTTTCTCTGTTGTGTTTATAATACCTTTCTGGCCTGGAATTGGTGTTTTTCTTGAATATTTTGGAACAAAATTACATACTTACAAATGTAACCCAATTAAGTGACATGAGAGTTGGATAATTTAATGGTAATGTTTTGAGTTAAAAGCCGATTGGTTTCTCTCAACAACCCCATTGGAATTTAAGTTTTAATGTGGTAACTGAGATTCATCATCCGGGTGGTAACAAAGGTCCCCTATTTGCTTCAACAATTTTATAAGCACTGTTTGACAAAATAAGGGCACTCTTGCTTAACATTACTTAAACGCTCTTCCACATTAACCTCATTTTTCTTTTTTATTGTTCAATAATAATTTTCTCTCCCTCTTTCTCCCCCCCCCAAAAAAAGATTAAAGACTTCCTAAACTTAGTGCTCATTTGTCTGGTATCCCTATAAGCACAGTCCCTGTGTTCTAGTGGAATAACTCTTTGCCGCTACGGCTATAGCAAGAGGGACCCGGTTTGAGACCGAGTAGTTTTATCTAATTATCTTAATGTGCGCTCGTTAGTTTGAGTCTCAAAAACAATAAACATACAAAATGCAAAGTGGAAACTCTGGAAAGAAAAATTGGATTTCATACTTTACAGCAAAAACAAACAATAAATACATGCCATGCCCATACACACATGCACACACACACACACACACACACCACACACACACACCCATATTAATCAAGCAAAAATTCCCAAATGCATTTATAACTTTTTAAGTCGCATTCAGAAAATGCAGCTTACTATGGTTTTTGAACTTGTGAAAAGAAAGTGTTACAAGTTACTTGATTCCCACTTGTATTATTTTAATTTTGCAAAGTCATAGGTTTTAGCTTGACTCCTTTTTTAATGTAAAAAGAAAAAAATACAAAGACCAAAGAGAATCATGAAGTGCAGTAATTTGTTATAGAAGGAATTTCAAACATAATGCTTACTTACAAATAATTGCTCCTTTTCTTGAAATTGTTCCCTTCCCTTCCCCAAAATTTGTCTCGATGACTTGATTGTTTAAATATTCTGAATACTTTTAGTCGAAGAAATGTCAATAATTCTACCCGTTTTAACTACATGTAAAAACAAAATCAGTGTAAACAAATGTTAGTCATGTGAAAATGGACTGTGATATACATGGGGATGTCAATTCGAAGTCCTATGCTACCTATAATCAAAACCAAAAAGGACATCGCCGATAAGGAATGAAGGACACCCTCTATAGATTTCATGAAACGGATGAATCTGAAACGTTCCGCATTATAAAGCCACATGCTCAAAGTTTACCTTTTGCTGGTTTTCCAAAAAACCCACTTCACATAAATTCCCAAAAAGTTGCTTTTTGTAAAATTATAATACAGGCTTCAATGGGTAATTGAAATTTCAAAATATGAACCCTTTCCCCCCCACGACCACATGCCGCTTTGCAAGGATGTGCGCTGTATTATTTAGCAACATATATGTGAGTGGCATTCTGGTTCTTGGGGAAAGACCTTATTTTCGCATTCTTGTTTTCTGGGGGGGTCCATGACACTAAATGGTAAAAATGGCCAAAACAACAACAACCTATTGCATACCACATACACTTAGAGGTAAGAAATGCTAATCTCCCCAAATTAAGGGCTCAGTTCAGTAGCCTTGGAAGAGCGCATATTAACAACAGCTGACCATGCGTGTTCTGGTATCATAAATCATACTAAAACACAGGGTGTGTATTTGATCAAAATGATGAATGCAGCGATTAAAACTGGCGCCAGGATGAGATAGTGAGTTTAACTTGCTCTGATATCATAGTGCATTCATTGGCCATGCTTTGGCCATTGGTATTGTATTCCAGAGTCTCTCGGCTGTGAAGACGGATTTAATCCTAATCTTAGCAGCATAAGCTTA
Organism: Ophioderma brevispina; assembly: GCA_023653785.1. Classification (NCBI taxonomy): domain Eukaryota; kingdom Metazoa; phylum Echinodermata; class Ophiuroidea; order Amphilepidida; family Ophiodermatidae; genus Ophioderma; species Ophioderma brevispina. The sequence goes on along the minus strand of JAMKCH010005208.1, from coordinate 93,603 downwards.
TAGGTACTTGGGTATTGTTATAAAGATGCGGCGCCCTTATGTGTCTCTTTAATACCTAATGAAGGACAAAAGGTCTATCTAGGCATCACTTACAAGCTTCGTAACAAAGAGCAGCTATGCAACATCTTCCTGTTTCTCCATTTAAGTAATAATGTCAAGCACTTGGTGCATTGCTCTAGCATTTGCTTTTTCCAGACGCATACCCCTAGTTTATCAGATTTTTATCATTTTTTCTTGATACAAGTGTATTTTGGGGATAAAAAACACCTTGCGTACATTATAAAGTAGTTGTCAAACACAACACCAAATTTGATGGTAAAATATAACAATGATGATTATAGAGGCCCTCCTTCTCTCCTTTCCGGCGATGTCCTTTGGACATAAACTATATCAAAACCAAAAATTTGGACATAAACTATGTTCAAGGCAATTATTTTGATTGTCTCTTTAGTCTCTATCCCAGTCAAGAATGAGTCATCCACATAACAAGGACAGAAAGCCACAACTGTGAATATTTATTATTTACCACTGTACGTGTAAAAGACTGCAAAAGAAACTAGCAGTAGTCTACCCAAATTCCATTTGATCTGCATTTTGTTTGATGCAAAACAAATCCCTCCTTATGAATTATCTACACCTTGTCTCCACTCCACTACAAGTGTAAATTAATTCAGTATACAAAAAATGAGTGATGCTTCCTCCGACTTGAAATGACTAATTCTGCGACATGGGTTAATTGGTTCAACGACCCAGTGAGCAAATTGTTAGAACGAGGGTCTTTGCTCCGTTGGAATGGTCTCCTGAGTTTGCTTGAGTTACAGATAAAGAAAATTTTTGAAGTCCCTAGGGATCATGCACTGTAGCCTGTTTGAGGGGGGGGGGGGGTATAAGCTGCAACTTCAACCCACAGAATAACATACAAGTGATAGAGTACTTTCTGTTCTGTGATTCAATTTCGTTTGCAGATCAAATATATCCAATCAAGTTGAATGTATTTTGTGCACTATAATTGATGGCCTAGGCCTAAAATTAATCTGACCGTGTATGCTCCATGTGCTGTTTTAGTATTTGTTGGTGTCTTGTGTTGAGGGAGATAGAAGTATATGTGTTACATGGAAAGCCTGTGGTTGTAAATAGCCGGGGTTTAAGTCCCAAGGTCTGTGTGTTTGCATAAAAAGCTTCAAAATGGGTTACTGTCTGGAGAAGAAGAGAGCTACAGTCATACAGAAAAGCTATTAAGAAATCAGAATAAGAGTGCAGGCATCAGTAGGGTCTTTAGCAAATTTATTTGGGGTGATTTGAAAATGTCAAAAACAAAGAAATTAATAAGAAAAGTGGATGGAACTGGTGCTCGTTAGAAGATAAAAGTTACATGCAAAACTGAGATTTTCCCCAGAAAATCGGCTGATTAACACAAAAATCTGCATGCACAGGCCAAATTTTACATGCATAGGCAAATGCTTTTACATGGGCACGGGTGGAAACCATTTTTAAATTGGGGGATGAAGTTCATTGAGAATGAACCTCCTCTCAAACACCACATGCGTTTGCATGTGCGGCCGCACACACACACACACACATTTGTTCCTCTAGTTGTCAAATTTGTGTTTGGAAGGGATGTGGATTCTCTACATAAGTAATGCATGTGTGTCTGCGTTGCATACTCAGCCATTCTGAAGACAGAGTATACTGTGCTTTTTCTTGTGTTTAAAATTGGGTGACCCATCATGGTACAATTTCATAGGTTTTCTCCCTCACGTGGAAGCATAATTTACCCAAAACATCACCAACCTACTTTGTGTTATTCTGTCTAGCCGCTAGGCAGTAGAAGCAAATATGTATGTGTGGCCTATAGGAGAGGGTTGTAATTAATGTGATCGCACCACACTTGGAAAAACGGTTGTTCATAACATCAAAAGGAAACATTTTTAGGGCCACCTTTGGGTAACGAGAAAAGTATGAACTTTCTTCTGATACCAATCTAAATTTGGATGGATAAAGTGGGGGGGGCAAGGTGGTGGATCAGGTCACCCCCATCTTTAAAAAAGACATACCGAACTGAAAATTAGACACACAAAATTTGTACACACACACACACACAGGACTGATGTTTGTAGAAACCAGAATTATTAACGATGAGCCATTGAATAGTAAGTATATCACCGGCAGAAAAATTATTTGTTTTGTATCGTATATAAAACAAATAGTTGAATGCCTATGTTTGTGGAATAGTAAAAAATATATTCACTCTGTCAAATTGGAATGTTCAATTTCACTCGGCTTTGCCTCATGAAATAGAAAATTCACAATTTGACATGGGATATATATTGACTCTGCCACGCATAGCATCACTACTACCATTTAGAGCAAAAAACAAAACTTGAGTTGAGCAATTAGCATGTTGCACTAGTATCACAACTCAAACAGGAAAGTGTTATTTCTATTTCATTTCCAGTACAGGAGGCTTTCCAAAACAGAAACAAGGAAATTCACCTTAAACTAATTGGTGGCCTAACAATTGTAGTCCAATATTATCAAGCTCTAAGACTTAAATTAATACTCGCTTGAAAATTATGTAATTATCAAACGTATAATGTATGAATACCATCTAATAAAATGTCAAAACACATTACACGAGTTTGCCTGGCCACCAATTTGCTCAGAGCAAGAATAAGAAATTACTTATTTGGATGTATGCATGGGCTTAGGGGTGAAGTGATAATTTGGGTTAAATTTCCACATTGAAAAGCATTGCTTTCAATTCAAACAAACCCTTGATAGTGGATGGGGGTGAGGAAGCAGGCGCCCACTCCGAAAAATTTTGAGGGGAAATCTGGAAGTAAAAGATGGATACCATATTCTTGTTAAATAATAAGCCTTTTTCAGACTTCATTTGCTCGAATGCTTTCATCTGTGATCAGGACATTGTTGAACCTTCATGGCCATTTTCTTGCCAACGTGTAGCCCTACGCAGCACACGGTCTAGTGGCAGCTACTGCACAGTACACTGGGCAAGTTGCCGAGGCAGTAGCTGCAAGATAGGGCTGCAAAGTACCAGTTATTATTAGGTATACAGTGAGACATCTACAACAGTAGCTACCCCAATGGCTACCCTGTAGATGCCCACCTACCACAATGGCTACCCTGTAGTTGACCCACGAGGTGGAGAAAGGGTGGATATGGTGTAGATTACCAGAGTAGACTTGGCAAAGCTGCCACAGTAAGCTACCCACGGTGACTACGCCCATTTTGGGCGTGACGAAATGAGGGCAGTATACACCTGGTCTCTGTTTAGCATTTGGGCAGTTCCACGGAATGACCCCTTTGTTAAAGTCAATTGGTGCATTTTCTAGAGCTTGTATCTTGCAAAGTAAATGGCATTTCTAGAATAATATGATCTAATTAAACAATAGGAGCTGCACTAAGCACCAAACTCTAAGTGTATTCAATTAGGAAGATTAAGGGTTGCAATATTCACATGTGTATCTAAGACGTTTCCACAAATGTAGTCCGTGATTCCTCTTTGGAGATTTTCTATAATAGTGAAAAAGTGCATCCCTTACTTGCATCAATCTGATCATCAAACTCCCCCCCCCCCAAAAATTAAAAAACACTTTTTAATAAAAAAAATGCAAATATATGCCAAAAATATCTAAAAAAAAACAAAATTTGCCATGAGAAATACAGTAGCACGAGTAGCGGATGTAACCATGTAGCACTACTTGCGATGATGCAGACAGCCGCTGTGTGTACCGATCATCATGTGGCCAAAAAATAACATGGAATCATAGCGGTGAGTGTACGTCTAGGGGGTAGGTAATCAAGTCTACTCCATGGGGTGGTAGCTGGCATGGTAATTATAAAGAAATGGCCGGCACCAGGAACTTGCCGCTCAAGAACCACCGGGGTAGAGAGCAACTGGCCCACAGAATATAAAGTGGTTGGGCAGTGTTTCAAATTTCCTTATACTAAAATGATTGGATCTGTAAGTAAGATTATGACTTCATATTCCACCTACTTCAAGATAAGTTCAGAAAATACTGTTGTTTTTGTGATTTTTGTGAATTAAATGCAAAGTAATTTTACCATTATATTGCATATTCATTCTACATTGAGTCATTGCAACCACAAAAATTTCAAGGCACAGTCAAAATGTTATGAACTTTTTACAAATTGATAAAAATTACCTCATCAGCATGGTGCTTGCATGTAAGCACTGTTACAGGTTTATAGTTGATACTAGGAATGGCCGTCTTTGTGTTGATAGTCGGAAGGACAAGCGTAATGGGCTTTGAGCTGTGTTGATCTCTGATGCGTTCCCGTACAGCAGTCGAAATGTTATTAGTGTAATGAGTAACTATTTATAAACATGGAGTAAATAAAAGATGGTTGAACATTTTGTGTTGGGCTGGTCACATTTTCAAATATATTTCACCATTTTTGGATTGACTCTTGCAAAACCTTCAAATGACATTTTAGCCGCATGCTGATCTTTTATTTCTCATTTTAAAGAGAAAAAACATCTTTTTGGTTTGGTATTAAATGAAGTGGATGACATATGTAAGAATTAGAAAGGATTGTTTTGGACTGAGGATTGGGTAGCAGAGTAGAGTTAAATTCTAGTGTTAAACCTTAGGAGGGTTTTTATTTTTAGAAGGGTTATGTGAAGTTTGGATCACCAGGTAGGATAGATATGATTCTGAGAGTTGGTGCTGATAAAAGAAATGAAATTCATGCATAAAAAATAGACTGATTGTCAATACCTGAAGCTCATATTGAGACTTTGTCATTAACTTAAAGAGGCACTACCTTATCCTTGGCCAGGACCCCACCCATCAAAACTGATTTTGGTACCATTGGAACCTTGTATATTTCTTATCTCGCCTGCAAAATATTTTGACTGACTTCTTTCCCTTTCCGATGCTACAGGCTAAATATGCTTTGTTTACGGTATTCGGAAAATAGCTTGTACAGTAATAAAAATAATAATCAGTTTTTATGTAGCGCTTAATCCCTGTAAACAGGCTCAAAGCACTGTCGACAATTATTATTACGCTGCCTTCAAGAAATTGTCACAATCGTTTCGCTTCATTTAGGTGGCTGCTCAAAGACATGCTACAAGCGCACAAGCCTGTCAGCACTTAGATTGCAATATTCCCCATAGCAGCTCCCCAGATTTCACTTGGATCGACGAGGCAATTGAGATTAAGTATCTTGCCCAGGGATGCAAACATGTTCACCATATGTGGGCTCAAACTCACAATTTTAAGTCTAATGATCAAGATTCCTGTGCTTTTCCACTGGACCACACATGCTCTCAAACAAAGTACTCTATGGGCTATTGTAAACAGTTTGTAGTTTATGTTCAAGTTTATGTTCATCACTTAAATAATACCCGATTGTAAAATAAAAGTGGGGTCTCAAAAGTAGGGTCTCTAAAGTGTGGTCACAAATTGTACCAACCCAGATTTGACCTTCATGTAGAAAGATTTTTTCACCTGAAAGTTGACATAATGCATCCTGGATACTAGGCCTCTACAGGCATTATATTCTTGAACTGGGTACCTATTTATTGAATATGGTATCAAGTGACCCAAGGTATTACTTAATAGCAATGTTGTGATTTGAAAATGACCTATATCCTACTGTCCTGGGGCCTGTGGGGCAATCTGTGTCAATGACCAGTGGTTAATATGAATTGAAACGTAGTATGTACTTGTTGTTGTCAAGTCCATTAACTTCAGTGTGTTTTCATTTGCTTTCCAGATTCAGGACAGTTTGGTTGCAATGTGTGTGGCTGTGTATGTGCTGGTATGTGTGTGTGCGCTTGTACACATGCATGTGTACAATTGTTTGTGTGAGATGTGTGTGGATGTTATGAGCAAATGTGTGGTACCCGGCATATGTGCTAGCCAAGAGCAGTGAAATAGATTTACTAAATTATCACATGAACAGAGGCAGACAATATTCATCTAATATAAACTATGTCACAGAAATCAATTTTTATATCAGTATACTATTTTCGCAGAGTTTCTTTGTCTGTCCGCCTGTCTTATGGCTGCCGGTGGAGATACTTTACGCACATCGCCAATACGTGGGATCTTTGCCCTGTGTGTGTCCCACTTATCAGAATTTAGCCTATGATAGTGAACGCAAAACCTGAGAAAAGCGAAATTTTAGTATCATTATTTACTGTACTACCATGACAAAGGGGAAAAGCAGTGGCTATGAGCATTGGGGGAGGGGGAGGAGAAGAAGATAATTAATATTTACAAAGAAAATTCCAAACAAACATTTTTAAGGAACTGCATGTATGTCAGCACCTATACATAACTTCAGTTTCAATGAAAGACATTTTTTACTGATGACTAGTTACTGAATTTATTGTTGCTATCCAACCTTGTCACCATGTTTCATCCAATATCAATGTCATTTCTACATGCACAAACTAACCAAAGGTCAAACTTCCGATTTAATAGGACAGGTGTAACAAGGTCACAACTCCTTTGCATTCATCTTGGAGTGCAGCATTATCAAAGTAGTGCCTAATGCTCATGGTGTCCTGAAAAAAATAGATACAAATAAGTCATCATGTATCATTTAGTATTGCTGGTGTAGTTCCGGACTAATAGAGTTTAATTGACGTTCTTGGAACCTGTGATTTACCACAGCAATATTAAAATGTACATGTAGGCTGTACAATGGATCTTAGCCAATGTGTGATGGGTAATAATATTGGGCTGGGTTGTTGACCGGGCAAAAGTCATATAATTTTATCAGTATTCAGTAGCAAAATTTAGTCATGCTGTAGAAGTTTGTCTATTAATGGTGGGCTGGTAATGCATGTACAGACAGGTCAGATGCAAGAGCGAATGTATATAATTTTTACTCGATTTTGCGTAAAATGGGTTAAAATAACTTTGCGTCCCAAATTTCCAAATATTTTGACACACGGGTCTGACAATACATGTTCATGTAGTAGCTGAAAATCTAAATCAAGTAAATCTGTACAATTTGCCACATTCATAGGTAAGCTTTACCTTAAATAGCTATTGAAATATTTCCTCGCAACTTTTCATATATGGTTAAAAATTGACCTCGGTATCAATTGATTTTGTTAGTTTAGCTACCTTGCCAGGTAAATTACTTGCCTTTCACAAGTGACATGTTACTATACTGGTGAAAAACTCAGCCTTGTGTTGACTGCTGAACAGTTCTCCATTGTTGTGTTGGCCTTTTCACTGGTTGCAGTCTTGCATGTGGGGTCAGGCAAGTTCATGAGCTGATTGAGTTGTTTCTCTTCTTACATAACATGCACAAGTGTGCTACAAACATGATAGGCATAATATTTCCATGAAGATCTCCATAAAAATGAAATACTTTTGTAGATTGGAGGTGTAGTTTGAGTTTGGGCAGGGGTTATCACTTTCCAAATATACCATAATGTTATGTTATCACTTGCTTAATTTTGTTATTTTTTACTAAATCTTTTTCATGTACTTGCACATAATGCACTTATCAAGTTCATTCCCGGCCCTGGGGGTCCCGGGACTAGCAGGGACTTAGCCGGGAATGTACATTTTGCTGTCGTGACACCCCCGCCTTTGTCCCCGCTAAAGTAGCACGAAATCCCGGGTAGCCAGGCTTACATTTTTTGTACATCCCCCGCTATGTCCCGGCCCCTACTAGCCGGGCTTCAATGTGACAATCCCCGTATATTCTCGGCCAATGGGGGCGGGGACTGCTTTAAAACTCTGTACAATCCTGGCTCGGTCCCGGCTATGCGACAACAGGTCTAGCTATATAAAATCATAAGTACTACATTTTGGATCGCCGGAGTGTTAGAACTGAGCCGAAATTTCACCACATCGGAAGTATGTTTGAGAAACAAACCTCGTTTAGTTGGTTTATTAAAAAAAATCCACATTATCCACAGCGATATCCGACCACTAAACATAGCAGAGTAATATCTAAAACCCTGCATCATATCTGCCAACGGAAACTTCAGCCAAACAACAAGATCATCATGGTGATTGTCGTTTTGTCGGCCTACTCTGTGATAGTGACTTGCTAAAATAAACTTGAATATATGCCCTTGCCGTACTCTGTCAGTGGGTATCAACATATTGCGACCATGGAGGTAGAAAATAAACCCTGCCCAGGGGGAGGCACTCAAGCATCTTTGTTGGAAATCCATGATGGATTGCATATATGCCGCAGATAACAAGGCGAAAAACGTGCATAAAACACATATTTGTAGTCTGCAATCACCATTTTTGGCTCCATTGAAATCGTATCGACTACTTCCCCCATTTTTTGGGAGGACGGTTTGCATCTTTCTGACAAAATTCTGAACACAACAATCACTTATAGGCATAACCAAAATGAGCTGACATTATAAACGCAGGAGCCTGGACAGGCTGTACTCTTGGCTGAATGGTGCGGCAGTTCAAAAAACTTGCAATGATCCCGTTAAAATGGAAAATTTGAATGGGAATAGCACTGCCAAAAACGAGTTCGGAAATCGCGATTACATTTAATTTTGATTTATATCGGAACATGCGGCAGTTCAGAAGTATTTTGAGCTAACAGAATGTATTTCATGAGCATTTATTTGTTTCCATAGCCATTCAATATTTTCATTTTCATATTAAAATGCCCGCGTTTTATGTAATGAAAAAAATGGTGATATACTACAGATTTGACGGGCGATACTGCTCACTGATAGCCTGGTTTTATATGGTGTGACACATGCGTTAAAGTCCCTGTTTATGTCCCGGCGGAGCCGGGAAATTTTTCGTACCTCCCGGCTTAAGTCCCAGCTATCATCAATGATTGTCCCGGCAGGGCAGGGCAGGGCTGGGCATGGACAAGCTAACGTACATTCCCGGCCAAGTCCCCGGCTAACATCCCGGCTTGCGGGGCAATACTTTTTTGTACATGCCCGGCTATGTCCCGGCATATACCCCGCTATGTCCCGGGACCCCCAGGGCCGGGAATGAACTTGATAAGTGCATAAGAGTTTTAAGACTTATCAATCCAGGGAGGGGCACATCATATGAGAAACACTGTACATGTGTGAACAAAAAAAAACCCCAAAAAGCAAGCATTTGTGCCGCGCCCAAGTCCGGGCGTAAATTATAAGCGCGAACAAAAATGGTGACGCAGAACAAACCTGTGACTGCTGCGTGTAAGTTAAATAATTCTGCAATTTCCCACTGCCACAATAAGGTGAAAAAGAGAATATCTAGTGTGAATTTCACTCAAAGGTGCGTGTTCCGATCGACCCCCCTCCCCGATTTACCCGGAATTAATATCGATTTTTATATCAGATGAAAGGCTGTATTTTTCTCATGTCGTCCTGAAATTTGAGCCCTCAAATCAATTTCGTTCCCAAAATATAAACAAAAAATTGCTGTTTTAATGGTTAAGCATCAATATTAGCACAGTATTGAATAGGGCAATATTGCTTCTACCATCAAAACCACAAATTTGTTTCCCACGGTACTTGATGTTGCGTATGTGCAAGTGCCAGGCTCTCATATCAAGTAGAGAAACACAATAGACATAAATCGGAACAAGCACATATGATTTGCAATAGGTTACTCCTGCATTGTTGTGAGTGATAACACACATTTACTGTTCTGGTGATGTAGGACTTAAGGCGGCAAGTTTTGCATTTTCTAATATGTCAAATTCTGTCTGTAAAATATTTAGTATCTCTGTCTGAATTACATTGTAATTTGTTGTAGGGTGTATAAAATGCCCATTTTTGTAGAATGTGAATCAGGAGGGTAACTTCATGTAGTCTGTGGGGAAATGTTACCCAATTTTATCATATTTTTGGTTACAACTTGCTAAAATTTTACTGTTCTTTTCAAATTGAAGTATTTCCAACATTGTGTTTCAACAACAGACAATTTTTATTGAGATAGCAGCCTTAGCTTTATGAGCCAATATGTGCATTGTCGCTGGTCATGGCTTATGAATAATTAGACCATGGTACAAGTCTGAAACTATTCATAATTATGATCAACCTGGATTCAACAACTCACCGTATCTCCTTGTACCGTTGTGGATTCCTTATCAACCCACATTTGATATGCAAATTAGTGCGTCACGCCTGGCGCAGTGTTCACGGAAGTGCGTTTACGCGGTACTCTTCAGTCGACGCATTGTTCGTCACGTTTAGAACTCTGAGTACGCGCAAGGGCACTGCAAAGCAAACATGCCAAAACTATCGTTTTGCTTTAGATTTTGCTAAAAAATATTACGAGGAAAGATTTCTGTCGAACTGGGAACATTTTAGTATTATAGTGAGAATAATTATGTTCCTCTATGCACGATATTAATAAGTTTTCATAAGGATTTTCTTTGTTGAAAGGGATTCAAACATGTTACAGAGTGGTTCATCACAAATCAACAGCTCTGCATTCGATGCGTCCGCGTATTTTTCTCCCGCTCGTTTAGCTGCCCTCACGGGATAAAAACATGTTTGAATCCCTAATTCAACACATTCATCTTACCTGTAGTTTGTCCATTTCCCACCTGCAGTCACAATATGCTAATGAACTGTCTACCACTGGAATATGTAATAAATAAGAGATTATGTTCAAAGAGCACCCAGAATATGTAAATATCATGACCTGAGAGTGTAGGGTCACTGTAGCTTCATGTCTTTGATCTTATCTTCAAGTAGGGGGGTCGGGTTAGCGCAGTGGGTCTTCCCTCGCTTCGCACCACTGTGGTCCCAGGTTCAACCCTCGATTGGGCCTGTGATTTCATGTGCGTTTGGCTTCCAGTCCATACTCGGCCTTGCAGGTTTGCTCTGGGTACTCCAGTTTCCTCCTGCTTCTGAAACTGATCTTTTCTTCCTTTCAGAAGTTGGCAAAGCCCGGTCGGGGCACCTTGTATACAAAGGCGTAACGCATGCTCGTTCTGAAAATTAAAAAAGACCCCTTATTCGCACGCTTTCAAGGACTATTTTGAAATTTACCCCCTATTTTGCGGAAAAACAAGGACAATTTTGCTTTAAAAAATACCCCTTTTTTACCAATTCAAGGACAGTTGTCAAAAACATACCCTATTTATGCAAAACAAGGACATCGTTTAGATGCAACAACTTTAATGGTGAAAATGACTATGAGCTGATTTCCCGCATTGAAACTAAACGATTTCATGATTTTGTTGAAAATATATGAGTTTAAAAAAATTTTTCATCCATTTCTGGTGAACAAACAATTGGAATTTAGTTCATTGAAGAATTTTTAACAACTGAGCCAAATATTTAACAATCAACAGAGCCCCACCAGTCGTGAGAAGAAGACTGTGAGATATCAGGAAGGAACCCAAGGGGCAAAAACTGCCGAATTTGCAAGTCAGGCTCCCTAATGCCTACATAGTAGTGATTCGATTGGGATTGAAAAATCACACACAAAAACACTCCATTGTTGGGTTTAGGTCCGGTTAAGGGTGTGAATACAGTATGCTCCTGGCACACTTTGAACGTTTCGTTCTGCGGGAAGAAATCTGTACACTTCCCGTCGGGGCATTGTTTGCAAAGCCCCGCGGTCGACATAGGTGACATAATTTCCCACTGTTTGCGAAGTGGATCCCTCGCTTTTGAGTGCCGAATTAAAAAAAAACCGCGGTGGGGAAATATTTGCTCCGAAATTTTCCCACGGCAGACTGTGTCACAGGAATGCGAAAGATACGGTCCAGGGAGAATGTTAAATTGGCACTGCGTGGGAGACCAACGTCATGCAGTCCCCCAATAGATCGGCACCAGTATTTTCCGCACCGCGTATTGGTTAAAGACCGGACAGCAAAATAACGTAAACAAGGGAATCTCCGTGGCTATATAGGTTCTTCCAAATTGGAGGTAAAACACGGGAAAACACAAAAAATTTTCCCGAAAATCAAAGGCAAAAAATGTTGGTGGTGTGAAATAACCTATTTTTTTCATTCGAGCGACACTTGTCCTCTGAAAAACAACCCTATTTTGAATTTCGCGGACATCAATTGTTCGCGAAACAGAGGGGGAAATCCCTTTTCTCGAAATTTAGAACGAGATGCGTACACATGGGCAAAATTATGTGACTCACGGGAGGCAAAGTTGAATTGATGAATAAAACAGTCATTATATCCCAAAAAGTAGGGGAAATGGGTGTTTTGACCTCTACTGGTTATTATACTGGGGGGGGGGGGGCGAGGGAGTAGGAGCACAATCCATATGAAATGATATGGGTGTGTAAGGCTGGTGCTTCTAAACCCAGGGGGCCATCGGTGACAGAGGACTAACAAAAATAAGGGTTTTGGCTGAGAGAAGGCAATAGGTTTTTTTGGGGTGACAAATTTGCAAATTTTCTAAAAAAATGAGTCTTACTTAGAAATTTTGCAAAAATTTCCCAGAATAGGGAGTTTCTTTGGGTGAATGAAATTTTCCCCAAAAGTAGGGGTATTTGGGTCCACAGTGGTAAAGTTTTCAAAAAATATGGGGGTCTTTGGGTGACATTTTCAAACATATGGGGGTCGTTGGGTGACAGCGATGCTGAAAATAACAGCTTCATACGCGGCACCTCAAGATGGGAGTTTCCCCCGGACTGTTATAGTGAAAAAAAATGGGTATATGGACAAAAAAAAAATATGTGTACTGTTGGTGTATTATGTGTATCCTTGTCCCTCAAGATAGGAATCCCTGGAACGCCTCAGAAGCCTCCATTAAATGATTCTAAGAGTAAAGTATGTTCCCTTATTGCATTAGAGTTCCCTCTAATCTGCTTGTGTCATTGAAATGATGGTTGAGCTTAAATAGTACGGAGACAAGAGATGGCTTTTAGCAAAAACTCCACTGAACGTGGAATGTGACCACGGACACCATCATGTGTAATATGGGACTGATTGAACAAGGGATATTCAGAAATTTGTGGGAAAGAGCACCTTAACTTTTTACCAAATTGTGAGATTGTTCGCATTTACTATGGCCTGCCTTCAAATAAACAATAAGCCCAAAGGACTAAGATTGTTACCATATGAAAAGTAGAGCAAAGTTTGTGAATATACTTTGTTCACCACAAAATAGGCAAGACTCTAAAACACGGTGAATTATATAAAATGGTAGTGTGGGCGCGGTGCAAGCGCCATACTACAGCAGACGGCTTGTGTGACGTACATGTGGCATATGCTTGTACCAAGAGGCATGCGTGTAAAATTGAATTACTTTCACATGCAGATAAACAAAAGCCAAATATATTTTGCCTGTTAGATGATGAACTAACTTTAATTGTCCCGATCTGAATTGTACATCACACAATGCGTCTGCTGTAGTAGTGGTGCTTGCACTTGCGCCCACGCTATGTATTTAAAATGTAAATAAAGACGCTGGCTACTGACTTAACACTTAAGTGCCCAAGGGAGGGGTTCCATAGTACCCAACATTTGATTTTTTGCGATTTCTCGGTTACGCAATCAAATTTTTCAAGGAGTTTTTTGCTAGTTGTCTGATTATGAATACGCTTCTCCTGATACTAAAAAAATTTCAATCTGCCCACGGCTTCATTAGAATAATTAGGTTGGGTCCCTAGGAACACCCCCCCCCCTTGGGCAATAACGGAAGTGAAAAAATCAAGATATTTTACTAATTAAAAAATTAAAGTAATTAAATCTTGGGATTTATTTGCTTAGATATAGACCTTAGGAGGCAATTAATTAATAATTAATAATACTTAAATCAAATAACCTTTTATATGCTGATAGCATCATTTTTAATTTTGTCATGACGTGCTCTTAACTGTGTAAGTCTATGGGAAAAATAAGGTGATTTTGAAGTTTCTGAGAAAAATACAAGATGGTATAAATTTGGCTATATTTTGCAATGATTATTTTAATTGGTTATTCTAGAGTAGATATAATGAATTATTTTGGTTCAAGACCTTATTTTGGAGTTGCTGAGGATGGAAATGTGTGAACCACTCTTTTTTGGAGAGTGACAATTTCAATTGGCCATAGGTCATAGGTCAAAGTTCGGATTTCAATTTTTATTGTGGGTATGTGGTTCTTACGTGACCCCCATTTACTTGTGTTAGTGTCATGATCAAACTCCCATGGGAAAGTGGTTATCTGGGTTGGGTCCCTAGGAACCCCCCCCCCTTGGGCACTAACGGAAGTTTTTTTAGCTTGGGCACTTAAGTGTTAAAATAAGTTTACACAGAATAAATTGGGGTCATGAGTGATAGGGCAGTGTTCATGCTACATATAGCTCTGTTGATTCACCATTACATTTTAACCAACATTGATCAGACTTTAAGTCAATCATTTTGGATTTGGGATTTTATTCAATTTGATGACCCCCATTTACCTTCTTTGCAGTATCCATATCTCTGAGGACAATGAACGGTATCCTTTGAGTTCAGTGACCCACAAAAGGGGATGTTGAACATAAGAAGTATTCTAGGGGTCATAAATCATAACCAACCTGGTACAGGTTTGTTTTCATTGTAACTAAATGTGTGCCTAGTATTGGCAAAAAACGTGGTGCTTTCATATGTCTGTGAGAAGTTAGTCACAAAGAACATGATTATTTGTGGCTTGGTTTTGTGGTGATAAATGCTGTATTAGGTCTTATCTAAAGGAAGTTACCGTTGTATGCTACATGAATGTGATGCTGCAAATTGTATATGATGTGATGGTGTGTTTTCAGGTTTCCCCTGTTGCGTGTACGAGAGAAGAAATTTAAATAAACTTACGGAAAAAAAAGCCCCTATACTTCGCATGGGGAAATTTCATTTTTGCTAAAACTTTTGTTTAAAATTAAATTAATACCAGCATTCTTATTAAAGGTGCAACAAGAGATTTTAATATCAGGTGTCCCTACAAATTGAAAGTAATGATTTTTAGACTGATGTAAAGTTTTCCATCAAAAATATCCCATCTGAAAGGATTAAACAGAATTGTATCTTTGGTAACAAAAATTGTGCATGTGACATTTCTAATTTTGTTTTGGGAGCAAATATGAAATTCAGACTGTTTTATATTGAAATATAAGCCAATCAAAATTATTTCTCTACTTTTACGACACTTCTGTTGCCCAATACAAACAACGTAAAGCAATCTCTTGAGTATCTAATCTATATGAAATGACTATTATGACACAATATTTGGGTGCATCAAAAAATCTCTCCTTGCACCTTTAAGCATGATTGCTAATGTTACCAACTGCACATTGTGATCGATTTAGATCAGGAAAGGTTCTGCAAGTACTTTATGACCAGATTTTATGTGGTCTGTCATAGAAACTATGGTAATATTTTGTCTGCCAGAAAACAACAGTGTCAACATGTGACATCATGGGTCACATCATCTATTAGAGCTTATTAGGACTGTACAAGAATGTGGCTGTTACAACTGTACAGCCCGATGTATACTCCACTTCGCGTCCGCGATATCGCGGCTGCGATGGAACTTGACCCCGATTTTTTATTGCCTCGGCGAAAGAATTTCTATCGCGCGATGGATTTTGAGCCTTCGCGGAGAGTTGAATTTTGTTCAACTCTCGGCGATATCGCGGCCGCGAAAATTCTCTGATTGGCTGTTCTAGGAACCAAGGTCGGGCGATGACCTCATGAAAACCAAGCTGAACCTGCTCTTAAAAATCTCCCTATCAGCCCGATAATCAACAACAATACTCATCCAATGAAGTATACATTATATGGACAATTATTAAAAGCTATGGATGTAGTGCGAAAAAATAGTATGATCCCATATGAGGCATGATTATTTTTAAGGATATCGTAAAGAATGTTTTGGCGGTTAGTGCGAAATATTTTGTTTACCCACCTGATTCTATTCTGAGCTCCGCATCCTACATGTTGCATGTATGGCCACCCCGTGTACATACTTCTAACTGGTCATCATCAAACTGGGCATTTAACAATGATAAAAGTCATGCAAAATCCTTGAAGATGTGCGAAACTTAAATGGTAAAACAATACAAAATAGTCCAGAACATGTACATTATTTGCCAAGAATTCAAAATGCATATTGGCAATATCGGTCCTATATTACTTGATCAACAGGCATGGATAACAAATTTTAATATAACTTTGACCTAGTATCGTAAATAATATCGCTCGTCTATTCTAGTTTGCTGGATCTCGTTCGGGAAATCCAGAGCTATATCGTCAAAATACGGAATGGTATGTAGAATTCTCTAAATTGTTATGAAAAATGCCAACTGGCAACATTAGTTGTCAATAAAATAATACAGCAACAACTTCCGCGAGATGAGACATTTGTCGCTCGGAGTATACATGACTTTTATCGCGCGGTATTGTGATGTAAAATTTCATCGCAGCATCGCGCGATGAAGCGATAGTGGAGTATACATCGGGCTTACCAGTTCAAACTCGCTTCCAATACTGCTAGTACACTGCTGATTACTTCAGAGTATAAGCTTGGTAGAATGTCAGCACTGGCGTAGCAAGCAATGCGGTGCATTGATGTCCCCATGCACATGATCGTAATGGACGCATTCTAACTAAAAACAATCACTTCACTTTTGAATCCAATGGCAAAACAACAATACATGCCCTTTCATCAGTCCGACCATGCATGTCATTAAACTACAAACACTATGAGCTAATAAAATCTCAATTCCCTTGGCACAGTTCAATAGCCTTCATTCACCAATGTATTTAGAAAATACATTCCCTGGTTTTTGGGTATGATATGATACCCAGATCACACAAGGTCAGTTCATGTCAATGTATGTACAAGTACAACCCACTGAACTGTGTCCTTGGTGGATGAGCGTATTGTAACTCATAGTGAAAGTTGTCTCATGATGGAATTATTATAAGAAGAAATTTTATTTTGTCCATGCGTCATGTGTGTCATCTAGTCTGGTTGTAATCATTGTGAAGACAAGGCCAAAGGACCATTTTTCCTCCATAAAAAATGTGCCTAAGCTACTATACAATGTACCTTAAAGTGCAGAATGTAGCTGTGTATAATCGCTGTCAGAATTTCTCAGGCAAGCCGAATGCACACAGTGTATTATGCAAATTAAATCGCGGTATAGGCGCACGCCTCCCGACCAATTGCAAATCGTGTGACGTTTGATAAGAACTTATTTGTGCTTCCAGGCTGGCGCACATCACGCTGCGCATACCCCAATTTTGTCTGAGAAATTCTGACAGCGATTATAGAGAAACACAAGAGTAGAATGAACCATTTGAATTGTTGAGATGCAATGTTTTGTGATTATATCTAATTTCTTATTTCACCTCTCTCTTTGTTGCAGTCTGCAGTCTTCCATAAATGTGCATCAAGTGTTTGGAGTGGATATTATTTCATGATCTCATCATTTTCCATGTGCTGTCGGTGCATCTCGGAACCAATCAAAAACAACAATTCACCAATTTGGAACTGTGGGTTATCTCATCACCAAGGCAAATATCCCTGACTCTCCCTGACTTTCTTTTCTGAAATGGATGTTGTGAAGCAACCAAACTGCAGAATTCAGCAGGCCTGATATTATGGGTACACTTACCACAAGCAGGAGGTGCTCCTTCTTAAAGAGGAATCTCCTTCAATAACAAGGCAAGTCTAATGTGGACATTTTTGTGTTATGTTTTCTTGTGGCCATGTTGCATGTGATATGTTTACCATTATCAATGTTTGAGTGCTCACAAGATATCATTTAAACATACACACTCACAAAAAAATCCTTACCTAGTAACAAGACCAGCCAGTACCATCTTTGCAGTATTCTTGAAAAGAGGAGCAGTTATGTCCAAGATTATCTTAAAGACAAAATTTGGAAGTGGTACTCTCCCGTACAAGATGGAGAAGAGCATGATCCAGTAACCTCTCTGAGCAGAAATCGTCCGGATGTCAAGAAGAAGAGAAGCAAAGAAGTTACCAAGGGACATTCTTCCATATCTTCTGTTGTGACTTTAAATAGTATATTACTATTTAAAGTTAACACTGCACCAACTTTGACAGGAAACTTTTATTCATTCTTACACAACGTATTGTTTGAAGATTGGGAGTAAATTATTCAAACCTTTCAGTGATTAATGTGAACTGAAGTACTTAAGTTCTTGTTTGATTTTTATTTTAATTTTATATTAAGCATGTACAAATATTATGTGGCAATATTGATGATGATTTTTAAGCCAATCATTTTTTAAACAAAGGTAGCGATTAACCATTTTACATAACTGTATATTAAGTACACTCTGTAAGAACCCATGATAAAAAAGACTTGTGATGAATATGACTCACAAAATTGGCAACTCAACCACTCTCTGACACCAGACTGATTAGAGAAATTCCAACAGTTTCCAACAATGAGGAACTACACTTATTCCTCATGAACAGGTTATTAAAATATTGGCTAACAAAAAAGTTTTGGTTGTGTTTATCCTGACAAAATAAAATATGTTTGTAAGTGTGTAATCAACCTTATCATCCCAGGAATGTGCTGTCATTCACACTCTTCTACAGTTTCAAAGTGTGCTTTATCATGTATGCTTGTTATCCATAAGAGTGACCATGGCCAGTTTGTAGAAGAGACTTTATGGTTGATCCCTCACTGGAATACAGTATGTTTAAGCCATCTAATTAACTGTAGGGTGAAATCTTAAGGTGGTAGTATCACATAGGCTCTTCTATGACTTCCTCCATGCGCTTCTGTGTTGGTAATGCATGAAAATGGGATGTGGTCAATTTGTGGCAGAGACTGACTACACAAGTACTGTAAAGCAGGATTTCAAAATGTTTTTGTTTTTGTTTGGCTTTGTTATTGTTTCCCCTTTTATGAACAGCCAATGTAGTGGAAAGGTCAAACAACACAGTCAGATTCTGCACCAAGTAGGGCCCTAAGAAGAGCCAACACATGTGGGTACAGTTGTGGAGGGTACTACAGTGTATCTATCTAAAGGTAGCACTCGGATAGGTTCTCTGTATGTACTTTGTAATATGAAGAGGGTAATACACAGAGTGCCTACTGTATCAGGGTCATGGTGGGTACCCACTGGTACCTACTAGGCACCTACTGGGTATCTATTAGGCACCTACTTCATACCTACTAGGCACAACTTTGGTAGATCAGCAAGAGCTGACTTGAGAATGCTGCTGCCAGTAGAGGCCCCACTTAAAGCGGCAATGGCACATTTTCACAAAATATAAATTTCTTAAATTTGCTCTCAAATGATAGTCTAGGCCATTGGAAGAACAGAGTTATATTTTACATATAAAAATAACATACCCCAAAACAGATAGGGACATTGATATGAGGATAAAGACATCCAGGTAATTTGTAGGCCAACTTTTAAGTTTCCATAACTTTAATCAACAAATGTGTGTATTACATGAATATTTTGACTCGTACTCACTGATATTAAAACCATAAAGGTTATAGACCGATCAAAATGTGCATAGCGTGGGAAACATGCATACGGCGTGCGTGTTCTTGTGTTAAACGCCATTTTCGTCGTCTGCTGAATTTAACGTCGGCGACGTTAAATTATAAAATCGTTCTGTTTACCCATAAGGAAGCTGATTTGGTCTTAATCATTTCGGGTGAGGGCTTTTGTATATAAAAGCCTTACAACCATGCAAAAATATCGATTTTGAAAAATCTTGAGGGCGCACTATTTTCAAATGTGCCAGTGTCTCTTTAAGGCGGACCCGTGCAAGTAGTAATTACCCTTGTGGCATCACTGGCATGGTATTTCATGGTTGTGTCTTTCAAAGGACACCCTCTGTACTGTGAAGTACTTAAGCAGAACATTTATCAGGTTCTGTGTCCAGCTGACACATGTCCACGTGAAGAATCCGGCTGTGTTTATAATGATCAAATTCAGTATCATGTTAAGGGCTGAAACTGTTCATAATAAAGATATTTAATTTTAAAATAGTGATCACTGACAAAAAAAATTAACCCATTAAAATATCAGCCTGTGTAGTATTTCAATAACACGTCCACACATTAAACACCCGGCTGGAGGTGCACAAACCATTAAATGTAAAGTAATATGTATATGTGTATATTTGGACATAGCAAAATGGCAAATTATATCCTATTTTTGTTGATACTAAAAACTAAAAAGTGACTTTGAATGTAAGATTTGCTAAGTGAATGGTGTAATAAGAATGGTGGTTCATGCTATTTTGTATGCTAAATTGGCAATATCTTATTTATAATGTCTTGTAATGTTACAGAATGTGCCTGAAGACATAAGGTTTTTGATGTTATCGAGGCATATTGTGTGATTTCATGGGACATTAAATAAGGTGATGTAGATGATTTTAAGAGGGGTGACATCTTCTCATTATTCATCAGATGTAGGACAGCATGCAAGTTGTGAGGCATATATTCATGATTCCTCCAAGAAATGAGTTATAATGTCATTGTTGCTTGGCAACCAGAATTTAACCGCAAACCATGCGCAAACAGCTGCAGAATTCATTCACCTCTGCAAAGACCCTATAGCCTCATGCCCCATGGGTGCAGTTCGATGATCTGTATCTCATTGTGTGCCAAGAAAAATTGACTTCATGCCTTTTGCTTCTGGGTATCCTCCTTGATATCCAAACACCTATGGGATTAGATTATCTGCACAGGCTTCTATAAAGGTCATTGAACTGTGTATATTGGATGAGAATATCATAGAGTAGCCCAACCCTAATGCTCACAGGTGCATACTGTGTGTGTTAAACAGTTTTCAATGGCGGCATTATAGGGATAGGCCATAACCAGCAATGACATTGTTTGCTGTAGGTATGAATCATGGATAATATGAATAATGTCTTAAAGTATTGAGGCACAGTTGGTGCGTTTATTCAATTTTTTGTGTGACTTCTTCTTTATCAAAAAAAAGTGGCTGATTTGTGGAAGTTAATGTCAGGATCTAGTAAGAAAGGTTCCAAGAAAGTTGTAAATCTATAACATGAATACTCAAAAATCATAAGGGATTTAATCACTTCCCATAATCATTGCAGTGTACCTATCTTTAACACTGTACTAATAAAAATTATCAATATACACAAATCAGTACTTGCCGATAAAAAGTGCTATGCAATTCTAAGGACCCCAAGAACTTTCGAGATCATGTCAGCAATTCATTTTCAAAATTATGTCACATAATCTTTAAGTGCTAACATTTTCTGCACTAACAAAAAGAGAAGAATCTGTCTGGAGTGGGTTTTCTCAAAGGAAGTCTAGAACTTAAAAGCTGTGTTTGAACCAGAGTTTATCCTAAATGAAATAGGTGACAACATTTCTCATGAATGGACCACAATGGCCCAGAGGGTGTTTTGACTAATCCCATAATGCATTGCAATGTTCCTATACTGTACTGTACTAAAATACTTGTCAGTACTTAGAGAATTAAAATAGGATTTGTTTGTTTTGCCTATCTAATATCGGGGTCATATTGGATGGGCAGTCCAATATTTAGTAGTGGATGCCGGCGCAGCCGGTATCCACTACGATAAAAATATGGACTGCCCATCCAATATGACACGATATTAGATAGGCAAAACAACAAATCCTATCTTTTATTCTCATTCTTATTTAGTTTTGGTTGTTTTAATCACCGAAAATATTATTTATTTCAATAATATTCTTAAAAGGGCAAAAATATTCCTCCCGCTATCAAAATGAACCACCCGTACTACTCGTGCACGCGTAACCTTATACACGGCGCGTAAACACTTTCGCGACGACGCATCTATCTAATATCGGTCCATATAAATAGGAACACCAATGATATTGCGTGTTTGTTTACTAAACCCGCCCCATGATAAAATTAGGGATAAAGTGCTCCAAAAGTTTAAGAAGCACAGGACATTTCATGATCATGCTAAAATCCAGTTAGCACTTTGTGTATAAAAGTCAGGGATTTTATGTAGAAAAGGGTTTTTGTGGGATCACATGACACTATTGAGGTAAAATTTCCCAAAACTGATGCATTGTGGGATTGACTCAATACACCCTCTGAAAATGGCCCATCCATGGGGAATTTTCCATCATACACTTTTTAGAGTTTATTGAAAGAGAAAAAAAGGTCAATCACTGAAGGGACTAAACCCAGATTTAATTTTGACCCTCCTTTGAGAATTTCGTAGGTTTTTGTGTGTTATGAATAGGCTCTATATGGGTCACATGACTAGATCAAGGCATTGTGGGAAGGTTAAATTTTTAAAAGTCTCCTGACTAAAAGTTCAATGACCTGATAGAGGATTTTTAAAGGGACACTGGACATTTTGCCAAAATGTGTCTAAAACTGGGGTTTTTTGCTCTGTTAACCCGCACCTGAACTGAATAAGGCCTTTTCAAACATTTTCTTTTTGTGTAAATCAAGTGATGTTGTAATAAACCATTCTGGATTGTTTTCATTCCTATGGCTATAATTAGGTTGCACAACTAAACACCGGGAAATACAAATCAGGAGTTGTGATATTTCCCCTGTAAACAAATCTTTAGACCTGGTCCATGACTTCTTATTATCAAATGTGATGATTTCTGGATTTAATCTGTATACGAGCGATGATAAATTTACAGCAGAATACAGCTCTCCTCCATGGTTCAGTGGATTGGGCAAATGAATCATGAAGCATCCCGTCCCGTTGTACAGAGAATCACAAACTGTACATGTACATCGCCAGTCAGTGTAGAATAAGAGTAGGGAGAAAACCCATGGTACTATTCCCAGATCCGCCCCCAGTCTCAAAAAGCGGGCAGGTAGGAAGCGTGGATACACAGGCCCCGGATTAGCTACCCAGTTGAAATAAAAATCATCACACCACCACAAGCCATTATACAAATATTAACTGACTATGGTGTGATGGTAAAAATTGATCACAAGGTGAAAGATGGGGCGAGGAATGGAACAATCATCTTTCACCGAGTGATCATATTTTACCATCACACGAATAAAGGCAGTTGTCAGTTAATATTTGCTTTTATATAAAATCAGACAATAGATCTGGCATTATTTATATAGCATATCTAGCCTAGGCCTGGATCAACAGGGCCTTAGGCCTATGAAAAGAATGACACAAGTTCCATGATTGTTCAAAGGGAACGCAAAAGAGTACTACTGGTAGACATAATTACGGGTGATATTTTCCAGGCATTCAAGTAGAGTTCAAGGTTCAAAGAATCAAAGTAAAAAAAAAAAAAAAAAAAATTAATATCTTTTTGTAAATGTACGTTCATGTTTTCGCTGGGCGTATCTTATTGAGCACATATCCATATGACGTAAAATTGCACAACATTTCATAAACTATCATACATATAGATTTTATAGGGTATATACGGCACGAATATTTTCTGCAACACTGCTATTTGAAAAGTAGGTCAAAACCCAAGCGAATAGAGCGGGTAGCCCGTAGGCTACCCTCGCCCAAAAATATGATCACAAGGTGAAAGATGGGGCGAGTGAAATGGAACAATCCATCTTTCACCGAGTGATCATATTTTACCATCACACGAATACAAGGCAGTTAATATTTGTTTTATATAACTCATACAATAGATTCTGGTCATTTAATAATTATATAGCATATCTAGCCTAGGCCTGGATCTACAGGGCCTAGGCCTATGAAAAGAATGACAAGTTCCATGATTTTTCAAAGAAAGCAAAAGCGTACTTACCTTTTGTAGACCATAATTTACGAGGTGATATTTTCCAGGCATTCAAGTAGAGTTCAAGGTTCAAAGAATCAAAGTTCCAGAATCCAGTTTAATTCAAAATCCGATTATAAAATTTCAGCATGTACATGTGTAACGCCGACATCCATGACATGACATCAATCTTTTCTCCAACCAAAAAAACACAAAGCGTCAAATAAAATATGCTGTCAATAAACACCCCAAGAGGTGATTTTATTTTTGCGTGTTTATTATAGCCATTTGTTCAGGTATATTTCCATTATAATCCATAGCCAGCACCATTTGGAATACCCCGGTGCTCCCGTACAGAAAGGATCGATGTTTGAACAAGCTCATCAATATGAACAATGGCTGCAACCACAGCTGTATGAAAATTGTATCCATGCAGGCTAAAATGGCCTATTTGACACATGGAGACTCATACTCTCTAAATGTAAAAGAGTGAAAATTTCACTCTCCAAAAGAGTGAAACTCTTGCAAACCACTCAAAAATGACTGGTTTGTACTTAAAATGAGTGAATTTCCACTCAAAAAGAGTAAAAATCACTCCATAAAGAGTGGATTTTCACTTGTTTGAGGAGTTAAACGAAGGACAACACTTTTGAGGAGTGAAATGAAGGACAACACAAAAACGAGTGGAAATCCACTCTTTTTGGAGTGATGTGCACTCTTTTTGAGTGGAATTCACTCTTTTTAAGTACAAACCACTCATTTTGGAGTGGTTTAAAAGAGTTTCACTCTTTAAAGTTAGAGAGTACTTTCTACAAAAAATATACACTTGTCAAAAGTACACGTAAATTTGACATGGCAAACTTGCCACCAATTTTGCAATCTCGGTTGGTAATTATCAGTGTATGCTTGTATGTATGGCATGGTTTTCGGTATTTTCAGTAACATTTGGTCGGGGGAAAATATTGAGAGGGCGTTTTTAGGGGGAGTGTTTATTACAGACAGTACTTTGTTCATTTTAGGTATTTTAAGGAATTTTGCTGGGAATGTGCTTGTGCCCCTTTAAAATGAATCAGTCTTTAAGTTTGTACTTTCCATAAATCTGCCATGGATTTTGATAGTATTGAACAGAACAACAGCAAAAACGGTCAATGCATGGTGAAAGCTCAAAGAAGGTTAAAGGAAGAGAACATAGGGAAGACAGGAGCTATAGACAGGAGACAGGAGCTATAGACCAGTTAACAGCAATGTTTGTAAACATGTTAGGGCCTGGTATCTTGAAATAGGTCGACCTGACTGTTACACACTGGGCAATTGTATCTGTTAGAGTTTTAATACTATGGGCCATAACGATTCGCAGGAATGGATTCGCAGGCAACAAAAGAAGTGACGTAGGATGTTAACTGGTCTATAGTATACTCATGTACCAAGGGCACAGTTCACTGAGGTTTACATGTATATGTACGAACACGAATTGCCCTTGTACCACTCTGGGTATCATAATTATCCTCAATCCTCAAAAATCAGGGGGTACATTATGTGAATTCATTGGTACAGTGTCAGTGAATGAAATTACTGAACTTTGCCACGTGAATTGGAAAATATTGGGCTCATAGTGTGATGATAATGATTAAGGTTCAAAGCAAAGCTCTGTTGACAAAATATAACATGATGATGCATGTTATATTTTGTCAAATACAATTGATGTGATGAGTTGTTTAAAGTAATTCAGCACCACCATACTGTGTTTCAATTTTTAAGCTTTTCAGACTTCATAAAATTCTTATCATATAGACTGAAAAGTTGGGGCCTCATCGCAAAATTGATGAAAATTTTCTTCTGCAAATAATACATGCGTGACAGTTTTCATTTGAGTCTTGTGTCATCATCACGCTATTGTCATCTTTATTACATTCAGATGTTTAAGTACACACAGACACATTTTCTCCGGAAAAGAAGCCAAGCATTTTCTAAAACAGAGTCAGTGGAGGATGTCAACCCCGAGTGGTCACAATCGCCAGACTGCCTTTATACGGAACAATTGCCCATCTATCAACAGTGTATCTCGCAAAAAAGGTTTCAGTGGGTAATCAGAAATTGAGTTTATGTCATGCTTTCGTACTTGTTAATTGCCATCAGTGCTTGTAAAAAAATTCAAGAGCCAAAAGGATCCTTACTAATTTTAGAAGAGCCCAAAATAAAGTGCAATGTTGTTTTACATTTTTCTCCCACATTGGCTAATACTGTACTGACCCTAGTATAGTCCCACCTGTTTTCACCTGAAAGGGGGTGAAATTTAGGGGGTGGAATTATAATGGGATCTCCACCTTAGCATGAGACACGCAAGAATCAGCATTTCAGCCTTTCAGAGCTAAACATATTCCAGATATTTCAAAGTGTCAAATGAGACAACAAAGACCTGTAAATGAGCTGATGCATGAACCTAATTAATTTTGTAAAGAAAATCACAATAAAATACCTCCAAACCAGTAAAGATAACAAAAGTTGTATGTAATCTATTGCCTTCCAGCAAACAAATTTGTGGTGGGATTATAATAGGATTTTCTACTATTACTCAGATTCTTCCAAAACTGGGGGTGGGATTATAATCGAGCATGGGACTATACTCGAGTCAGTACGGTAGTTGCACTAAAGCTGAATGAGGTTATTTGGCTTACAGAATTGGGAAAATGGAAGTTGTCTACATTTAATTGTATGCATATTACTAGAGATCCCACCTGATTTACTAGCCCTGTAAATTAGAAATTAGCAAACAAGTGTTCACAAAGAAAAAAACATTTGCTATTAATCTTGGTGAATATTGAGGTGTTTTAATTGAATGTAACCTGAAGCCTTTTTTCCTGGACACACTGTACTGTAAACCAAGCTCGCTTGCTTGTGTAGTGGTAACTGTAGATCTATCAGTACACGTACACACAAAAGAAATGTTATTTTTGAGACTGTTAAACACGACTATGTACTATATGCAAACATTTGCTAAGGAGCCCTGGAGTCTATGTACATTACCTAGTTCGCATCTGACGTCTAGATTATTCTTCCTTTTCAGCAACCATTGAGGTTAATGACACTAAAATACAGTGTAAACTGCAACTGTAAAGTAACCTGTGAAAATATTTTTTTTAATTGTTGGTGCAAATATCGTTGGTTTGTACAAGTATTTATTTTTTAAAAGACAAAAATTGTAAGATCATGAGTTTATACTTTCAACTGTGTGAGAGATATATGGAAACTTTCGCACTGCCAATTCCGGCCAAAGGTCATCGTGCTTGTAATAAACAATAACCTTTGAACTATGACCTTAACACCTCTAATGCACACAAAGGCAGCATTTTATAATACCTGCCACATGTATTGATCGAGATCTCGATCACTTGAGCACAGTAAGTAAAAAAAAAAAAAAAAAAAAATTATTCTTCCTTTTCAGCAACCATTGAGGTTAATGACACTAAAATACAGTGTAAACTGCAACTGTAAAGTAACCTGTGAAAATATTTTTTTTAATTGTTGGTGCAAATATCGTTGGTTTGTACAAGTATTTATTTTTTAAAAGACAAAAATTGTAAGATCATGAGTTTATACTTTCAACTGTGTGAGAGATATATGGAAACTTTCGCACTGCCAATTCCGGCCAAAGGTCATCGTGCTTGTAATAAACAATAACCTTTGAACTATGACCTTAATGTACAAATAACTACTGGTAATACATAAAATGTAAACTTTTTTAAGAAAATATTTTTGTAAGATACAAAACTTTGTTTTATTGTATGATTTGCTCATTACAAGATGAACCAATGAACTTATTTTTATGATAGTAGGATGTATACAATGTAACTCATTGCTGAATTCCCTTTGTTTTGTAATCATTTTAATGTACACACAGCGGTTTGACCCCATGCAAATTGTCTCTTTTATTTTTAGAGCACTTTTAAGCAATGGCGACACAATTTTGACACCTGATATAAGTAGGGACATGCAAGGGTTATTACCTCCCCAAAAATAAGAAAAATCCATTGTGGGAATCTTGCCATAGAGGCCTACAAAGGTCATAATTTGTATGTTATAGCACCCTCTATGTCCATTTCCCATAGAAAGACATGTAAAACTAGATTTTAATGAAAAATCATATTTGCCCGCAATGAAATTTCATCAAATTTACACAGGATGTGTTTCGTGGTCTAAATACTCCAAATTAGTTGTCAAAAGTGTGTCGCCGTTGATATTTTTTATTCTCGATTTGTCATAATAAATGACTTTCAAACAAGCTGTGGGTACAGAATATCCTCAGTGCATAATAATTATTGCAATTGGTGAGAACCCTGCTTTTGTGAGATGGGATTTTCATGTATGTCTACATTTCCTTGAAGCCCTAAAGGGGGGGAAATATATCTGAGGCACGACATTTTTTGGAATCCTTGTTACTTTCAACCTTCACAAAAATTTCAAGATGCATTTTAGAGGCATGGACTTCGCAGTTTGTACAATGGCTTGACGTAAAGACTCCCTCCATTCAGACCACAAAAACTAACAATTTCAGTCAGTTTCATGTACCCAGTCCCATCTTGTTTTGAAGCAAATTATGCCATATGGGGGGGGGGCAAAAACTTAAACGATTAAGGGTTTTTACATATGAGTTAAAACTCCTACACTGTATATATAAAAACCCTAATTTTAATGCAATCTGTTGCTTAAAACCTGTTTTTCTGAATTTTGAAATTTTCAGGGGGGGGGGCTACCCCGCCCTCCCCTTGGCACCGCCCCTGATGCAACACAATGTTATCCTTTGCCACTTCTTTGTTAAAGATATTCTAACTTGTAATAAAATAAGTTTCACAAAGCTGCATTTACGTAACAGTCGGTAAATGCTTGAATCTGGTTAATGGTATTTGGTCATATTTACAAATAAATTAATCTGGTGGTGAATAAAATAAATGCACAAAAAAGTAACGTCTTCAAATAGGCCAATTGATAAAATCACATCTGAAAAAGTAACGAATAAAGCATTTTTTGTCTGCAACAATTGTAAACTTGGTTCAAATGACAAATTTGTGTCCAATATACTAAGCACAAGTGATGTTTATCCAGGCAGTGATATGAAAATAAAGAACACACTTAACTTTTGAGATTTTGGTGAGTGTTTTAGCTTTTCTAAAATTCAACTTGTTTTTCTTTTGAGTACATATTTTCTTCTAAGATTTTGAGATTACTTAGCGTGGCAGGGCAGTCCAAAAAGTAATTGGTGTTGGCGTGTAGACAGATTGCTACATGACACATGCATCTTGCGATGTGTTACCAAAAATAGGTTACACCAATGCAAGTCTTATGGCTTCCACAGTGTATTCTTCAAAAGGTAGCCATGTGGCCTGAATCATCTGTAGCATGGGTAATTCAGTGTCTGTTAATATACGTCATTCTGATTTGATTGGAGACAGGCTATAGTAATGGGAAAAATAGCCTTTGTGTGACTACATGTATGTGACTACATACATGTGACTGCATGTATGTGCATACATGTATAACACTACATGTATGAGACTACATTTATGTGACTACATGTATGTGACTGCATGACATGCATGTATGTGCCTACATGTATGTGACTACATTCATTCATTCATTCATTTATTTGTCCATCAACAATATTTACATACAGAAATTAGACAATATAATAGAATCAATATAATATAGAGTTTAAAAATGCTACAAGCATGAAATATCTGTACATAAATAAATTCGACTGGACGAGGACATTGCTAAACGCAGAGCGTGTAACGCAATGCCCTCGGTTAGACAAAAAAAATAAATAGTATAGTACAAATTTATGTGTAAGGAATATAAACATGGACCTACATACCCAATAAATAACAATTATGCATGACCAATGAAGAATGGAATAAGGAGGCAATGAAGAGCAACACTGGTAAATTATATAAGAAAAATATGACAAATTTAGCTTATTACACTGTAGGTGTATACAAAATATAATAGGTATGCAGGCAACTTAACCAATATGTCCAGTGGAACATGCGACTACATGCATACATGACCACATGCATGTGACTACATGCATGCAACTACATGTATGCGACTACATGTATGTGACTACATGTGACTACGTGTTTGTGACTACATGTATGCGACTACATGTATGCGACTACATGTTGTGAAGTGACTTCTGCGCATGTTTATCATTACTGCAGTTAATTCATGATGTCAAGGCTAAGATTAGTCAACAAAAACACAAGAAAAAAAAAAATTCTACAAAAAGAGTGACATGCGTACAGTGTAGTGTGGAGTAAAACCCAATCAATACATTGCCTTCAGGTGTAATTACAGAACACAAGCAAGTCCATTAAAAAAAATACATTGTCTAGAATTTATGCTGAAGATGCCATGTCATATGGAAGTAGTTAGGCTCTATCTGTCGAAAGCTTAGATGATGCTTGCAATGTTCATTTGTGGAACATGCCTAAATACGTCAAACTAGTGTCCAGTAATGCACTGCAAACATGGTTGGACCCCATGGTTTAGTATTATGATTGATCCTACTTGCATATGTGTAAAAGACATCACTCAACAAGCACAAGAAATACAAGCCCATACACACATATATCTTCATTTGAATGTGGTTCAAATTAAGCAAGCTAAATTCTAATCCTATATGTAGCTGCTATCTTAAATGCAGCCTCGAGTGCTGCTTAGAGCATGCCATTAAATTACAAATAGCTAAAACTAGTAATAGTCACATGCCTGCTCTCGCAACAAATATAATATGAAATTTAAACACAACCCTCGAGTTCAAATAAGTCTTGAGAGTTTGAAACACAAGAGTGAAATCAAGGAAGATGCAGTTAGAAAATAAAGCCAAAGTAAGTCTGGCAATAATAATTAATAATAATAATCAAGGTTTATTTTAATCTCAAATCGTGGCCTGTAGGCCAAATTACTAGAGACTTTACAACCTAATAATACTAGACAGAAACAATGCCCAAACTTGGCGGGCAGCAGCTTTAAACAGCGCCATATTGCAACCATTCAAACACACTATACGAAACACACACCGGATGGGAAGTGCAAGCTTTCATGGTTCCTTTGACCATTTCAAATGAACCGGGAATGAGAAAGTGCATTAGGTTTAATCAATATCTGTTATACAAATTAATCCCAAATGGAGTTTCTTGAATTAAATCCAGCAAGTGTCCACTGAGATTCGACCGAGGCCCCTTGCCTCCATGGGTAAGCTTGCTAACCGTTAGACCACGCCACTTTCTCAATCTTAGAGGTGGGTGACCCAATCATGGTAGAGATTTTGCCACTGTTTTCTCTGTTCTCTCTTTCTTTTCCTCCCCCTTCCCCAAAATTTAAAAAAAAAAACATTTAATTTACAAAAATTGGAGTGGTCCAACTGTTTGGATTGTAACAGCAAAAAATGTGTGAATTGGCCCATAGGACATTAATGTGTGGGTTGTGTGGTAGACCACATTAGGGGAAGTTTTTTCATAACATCCAAAAGGAACATTTGGTGGGCTTAAATTTTAGTAATAAGAAAAAATATGAATATCTGCAGAGTGCCAAGTATAAACATTGATGTGGGTTAAGGGCGAACAAGGGTTGTTTACCGGGTCACACACACACCTATACATGCTGTACATAAACCCTGTCACTAGCCATGTTCAGAGGTCACAAAACTCCAAGGGTTTTAAACTCCAGAGGTGAAATGAAACAATTATTTTACTTCACTCCAAGTGGGTCACACGTGGCCAAAACTTGAAATCATACTTCTGACCATTCTCATTCTCATTTTGGAGTGTAGACTGGAAGTCAACATACCGGAAGTCGTGACCTTTCGTGCGTGATATTCAAACACAGGAATCTATCAACAAAGATGAGCTTGCGAGGTCACCCCCATTCCTATCCCCTGAAGCTGTCCACGCGGCACAACACTCCAAAACACAACAGAGTGTTAGCAGAGTTTGTGCTTCACCCCAAAGTTTTTTAGGGGATAAAGTCCTGCTAGACCCTCGATGACACTCCGGAGTTTAAAACTCCAAATGCGTCTACACGGTCAAAAACGCTGACGAAAACTCTGCAGTTTCAGCCTTTGTGTGGACACAACTTCTGTTACACTCCATTTTCCTGTTATTATGTAATGATTTCCTTTCAAGATACAAATTTGAAACCACACAGCAAAATAATCACATGAAAAAGAGATTTAAGATTGTACCTATTAAAATAACACCATACGAGGCTACAAATGGAAGGAAAGAAAAGGCGGTTGTGCTGGCCTTGCCCAACTGACAAGGCTACTAAAACCTCTTGACTTTCTCCCATTTGTCCATCATTTAGTGCAAATAACATAAATGTTTAGTGCAAATAATGTGTTTAATTATAACATTGAAAATATGCAACTGTTGCTTTTAAAAAAACAAAAAAAATTGTGAAGAGCTTAATGAAGACAAAATTAACATGTTAAATGGAACTGACAGAATATGCAATTTTATTGTGCACAAAAATTGGCCAATGGACGCAGTGTGAGAGTTTTGAGAGTAGGAGCACAGGCGAGATTTGT
The DNA here is from genome assembly GCA_023653785.1 of Ophioderma brevispina. NCBI lineage: Eukaryota > Metazoa > Echinodermata > Ophiuroidea > Amphilepidida > Ophiodermatidae > Ophioderma > Ophioderma brevispina. The sequence goes on along the minus strand of JAMKCH010005208.1, from coordinate 61,384 downwards.
TTTAATACCCAGGACCGTATGAAAAACCTAGGCCCAGAGGACAAATCGGTAACATTAAGAGTCTTGAGAAATGATACAAAAGATTTAACTAAAGTTGCCAGGCATTAAATGTACCTCTATCTCTCTTAAGTGTGTGCTTGCTGTAAAAATAGAGGATAAATTAGTCATTTTAATATTTAGCTCTGTCAGTCATGGTTGAGAAAACTTGCAAAGGAGTTGTTATGGTGTTATCAGAAACACTTGACAAAAAAAGCCCAAATGCAAGGATGTGTTTGCATTACGCTGTCAATTAGAGCATTATCTCCACATTACTTCATGTGCAATTATTCGACATGAATGTGCGTTGCATACAAAGTAGCACATTAACATTCAAAGCAAAAGATACGATTCAGTGCTGAAGTTCAACAGGATTTCAAATTATAGGAAGCGCATTTCATAACATGATACGCAAATATCCTGAACTAGCATTTATGTCCATGTGTTTGGATAAACATGCAACGCACCAAGTCTCGATCTTCAGGGAAATTCCCCATCTGAACAAAATTGCTCTCAAAGGTGCAACGAGAGATTTTAAGGCACCCCAATATTGTGTCAGCATCGTAAGTTCAAATAGCTTAGACCATGCCATAGAGTCATTGTACCTTTGGTTTGGCTACAGAAATGTCTAAAAGAGAGAAAACAGGTCATTTTGTTTTGCTTATATTTCAATATAAAACATAGGCTGAATTTCGTATTTGCCCCTATACGAAATTAGCAATTTAACAGTTTTTGTACGAAAGAAACACTTCTCAGCATAATCCTTTCTGATGGGGATATTTTTTATGGAAAGCTTTACATCAGGGTAAAAATCAGTAATTTCTATTTTTTTAGGGGTACCTGATGTAAAATCTCTCCTTGCACCTTTAAGAAAGCTCCTCAGGTAAGCAAGGATTATCTCAGGTGCTATAAGGACTACTAACTGGTGGAGGAAATTAACGGGCTATGTGTCCGCATTTCGTTACATGCAAACCACAGCCATTGTAGTTGGGACTTGTTGCATCCACTCAACGAGAGTGCCCACACACAAATTATTCTGCAATGTAAAAAAGGAAGTGTGTCCCTTGCATTAGTCTGTATCCTGTCTGAAAGGAAGCAGGAGATACTGTGTCTGTCATACTCTCGCTATTGTCAACCAAGAATGTCCAATGCCACCGTAGCAGACCTAGAATGGGAATCCTTTGGACTAAAAATGTACAGGTCTAATCTTGGTATGTATGTCGGCCTACTAATGACAAGTTGTAATAACCTGTGCTTGAGCTTATTATTTATTTGTGGTATGTTCAAAACTCATTGGGTTAAATTCTCCATTATCACTATCCAAATTGGAAGCTGTGGATTTTGTTTTTATAGATGTGTGTGGTGGTATAACCTTGCAGCCTATCATTTATTTTTAGTTAACCCTAATGGATCATGTGTTCCACAGCGAATCATTTGTAGCTCTAGACATCCCCACCAGCAACCATCAGATATTGTACTTCAAAAACTGCCAGTGTGGTCGTGCATAAATGTTTACTATATGAAAACGAAAAATCTGATTCCTCTCAAACTTTGGAATTAAGCATTTTAGGTGACTATCTTCAGCTCTAGATGATTATTTTTATTACCGTACTGACCCGATTATAGTCCAGCCGCGTAAAATCCCACCCCTAAGTTTTAAGGAAAATTTCAGATAAATCTAAGATCCGTTTCTTATCCCATGCCAAAAAATTGGCCTCACACTGACTGCAAAATTCGGAAACCTATCTTCTTCAACCACACACCTTTTAGCCTTGAATTCCATTCCAATGATATGCATTTCCATACACGAATACGAAATTCCATATTTATCTTATATTCCTCCAAGAATAATGTTTCTTAGACTTCTGGAACCATTACAGGTTTTTGAAACATACATTTAAGAGTATAGAACCCGGCAAGTGTCGGAGATCAGCAGAAGACCATGTTTCTGGTTCAAAACACTCCAAGCTTTCTACTTCACTCAGACAGGATTCCTACAATTTTTTTTTCACTCTTTTATTTCTCATATTTCAGTATAAAAATTAATAACATGTCCATAAAATTAATTCAGTTTCATAAATTCTTCATAAAATAGTTTTTTGGTGGATTTGTTTCATCTGAAACGAAAAGAATATGTTTGAACAAGGCCATGTGTAGAGGGTCAGAGGGCATGGCAGTCAAATCAAATGATGGCCGCCAACCAAAACACTGAGCTGAGGGCAAATTGTTCAGTTTTCGCGACTAGTTGTTCGTTTTTTTTTTGCTGCTAAAAAGAATCACTTAAGTTACATTATAGTCATGGTTGGTTACATGACAAATTAATCTATTCAGAATGAGGGTGGAAACTACGTACTGTCGAAAACTGCATTTTTTCACATTTTGAGGTCTATCAAAATTCTGCAATGTCATGAAGTGGTGTACCGTATAGTGTATGTGGGGCGAGTAGGCCAAGACATTTCGCGACTACTGCTTCGGGCAAGATTCGGCCATTATCCCACCCCCAATTTCAAGGTATTTTCAGCCTTAAAAAGGGGTGGTACTATACTCGTGTCAGTACGGTATTTATACATCTTTTCAAAATCTCTGAGTAGCCTTCAACTCTAGCACATGTTTGTCTGCAGACATGCTCAAGACCCTGGATATTGTTTTGTCAGATTATTTATATAACAAAAACATCAACAACCACCACCATCAAGGATTTTGGTCCCATTATTCTGGTCGCACATAGAAGTTGCACCTTTTCAGGCATCAGTCAGGATGCACAGTGTTCGTTGACCCACAGTTAACACACTGAATTCTGTGTAGTTTTTGATGTTTAGAAATGGATGACCCGAAATACCATGGGACAATAAGTCAACATTTATGATATATGGAACATTGAATTTTGCTCTGGGAAATTGAGAAGAATAAGGTAAATTAAGGTCATAAGGTATGCACCATTAGATATCAAGGGAGGGGAAAGGAACACAGTCTTTGGGATCTTCCTTTGCCCACCAAAATATATAATGAGGAAAGCATGTTTGTATAAATCCAGTGGGATTTTCCTTTCAATATTTGAGTTTTATTAGGCCTTGACTTTCCTTTGCTTGCATTTAGTAGGACCAATCTCCCTACATTCTCCTTCCAAAACAAGTACCATCAAGTGGTAGGACATACGCGGATTTAGGGGGGGGCGCACTCGGCGCGCGCCCCCCTATTTTTTGCAAACCAAAGGGCACCTGGCGCCTTGTAGATGTAGAAAAGTGCCTTTTGCCGCACAGGGCGCCCTGTATATCTAGGAAAATGACATTTTGTGGGCGCCCTTGGCGACACAATTTGTAAAATGTTCCTGCTCGCTCCGCTCGCCGGGTAGACACGATTTTTTTGGCACTCGGTTTGAAATTCTGAAGAGCAGTGGGGTAATCTTCTTAAAAAAAAAAAAAAAAAAAAAATGTACAAAGATGCATTTTTGAGTAAGAATCAACTTGATTTTTAGTGTTTGATTAACTTATTAATACAAACAAACATGTTTCAATACAGTTTGCTATTGATATTAAAAAAAAAAAGAAAAAAAAAAAGTTTTTCCGACCGACCGACCCAACTAAAAAAAGTCATCTATGGACAATCAAACAATTTTTTTTTTGGCCTTATTGTTGATGTCATACTCAATTCTCTGTAGAAGTGCCATGTAATAGAATTTTCCCCCAGCAATTGGTCCAAACAAATCACAGGGTACAGGACACATGCTCAACAATGAAACATTTGAATTCCCCACGCTTATAAGCCTTGTAATTTGTTTGGACCGATTGGTGAGGCAACGAATCCTACTTGTACGGCGAATTGATAACTTGTGAGCACACACATTACGTGTCATGAACTAATGCATTGCAGTTGACACAAAACAAATCTGGCAAGACAAGATTTTTGAAGGATTTTGTTTTTCATGAAGTTTAGAGCAGATTTACATTGCAAAAATATCCAATCAAGTATCAGAGGATCCTCTTAGGCTTTGAAATGTGGTATTCATCATTTTAAAACTTAAAATAATATTGATGCCATGAAAAATGAGTTCTTTGATACCAAAAGAGAATTGAGGTTTTCATAAAACATTCAACTTAACAATTAAAGAAAAAAAAAAAAAAAAAAAATAGTGACGGGCGCCCCCCCTTTTGAGAATTCCTGGATCCGCCCCTGTAGGAGGACCCTATGCAATACATAATGCCTTATTGTTGATGTCATACTCAATTCTCTGTAGAAGTGCCATGTAATAGAATTTTCCCCCAGCAATTGGTCCAAACAAATCACAGGGTACAGGACACATGCTCAACAATGAAACATTTGAATTTCCCACGCTATAAGCCTTGTAATTTGTTTGGACCGATTGGTGAGGCAACGAATCCTACTTGTACGGCGAATTGATAACTTGTGAGCACACACATTACGTGTCATGAAATAATGCATGTTCAGTTGACACAACAATCTGGCCAACTAAGATTTTTTGAAGGATTTTGTTTTTCATGAGTTTAGAGCAGATTGTACATTGCAAAATAGCCATCATTATCGATGATCCTCTTAGGATTTGAAATGGTGGTATTCATCATTTTAAACTTAAAATAATATTATGCCATGAAAAAATGAGTTTCTTTGAACCAAAAGAGATTGGAGGTTTCCATAACACATTTCAACCTTAACAATTAAAGACATCACAAGTGATCTACCTGAAAGAGTCAAATCTTTCAATTAATAGGAATAGCTTTAAAGTGAAGGTTAATGCTGTAGAAGAATTCTCATTTTATTTTTTTCCAACTGAAAAATTGACAGAAATGGAAAACTGCAAGTGTTCAAGATAAGAATCTCCATTCAGCTACGTGGTTGTAGTAAATGTCTTTGGTCAGACAGTAATGAATAAAATGTCTGATTTTGCCATATTAGGTTGTGTTTGGTCCGTTATCCCTTGTAGGTATTGTAGGTTACCTATACTTGTTATAGACAATGCACAAATTTTTCTCATTAGGGAGCACGATAGTGCCTTTAAAGCACAAGGCGCCTGTAATTAAAGTATACTTCGTCCCGGCCTGACCTAAGGAGTGACTCCTCTCTTCACGCATTTTAAAACATATGAAGCACAGTAAGCCGTGCTGTAAATCGCGAGCGTACAAGTCGGCATGTGCGATACTCCTGTACAAATCGCTGCGTCGAAGGCTATAAACATCACTCTTTATTTCGTCCGGACGAAGTATAGCCTTTATGGACAAAATAGACTGTAATAGTGTAAAGAGAATGAATATAAATCAATTTTGCAGTGCTAACTGTATCATCGCAATAAAAGTAAGCTGATACCCTGTAAGATTCAGTTCCAAAAAACCCACTACTTTGGTCCATGTGATACTGAGTTCTGTGTACTATCAAGCATGTTTATCCTGTTGAAATCCAAATGTGGCCCTGACCAGATCCACTCAAAGCAACATTATTAAAGGTCGGGATTGAACAAATTTGAAGTTAGTCTGTATCTCTACGTATCCTAGGGTACTAAAGGCCGGATATCCATAATCAAGCATGGTTTTTTTTGTTTCAAGAGAATAGCAGATTCCGGGAGGGGTTTTTTCTTCTTTATTTGCCAACTACAAACATGTTACTTATAACCCAAGAATAACTTCGAATTTGACCGAGTGTAATCCCGCCAAAGTGGTGATGTGCCTAGACGAAGTAAGAAGACATTTTACTTGAGAATGTTATAGGATTACAATAATAATAATCACAGGAAAATTCTGCAGACTTACACAGACAGACCACCCAACTTGGCCATGTTAAGGCTGACTCAGAGATTTTCCTGAGGAGGGCGCCCTCATTTTTCAAACAAATCATGTTTTTTTGCATAACATAATGCTTTTCCATAGCTAATCACTGTGTGAAATAGGCTTAGGCTCAATCGAAGTCCTCATAAGAAAATCACAACTTTGTTTTAAAATTTCCGGACAATTCCCGGATCCGAATTTTTTTTTATACACAGTATCCCTATGGCACGTAATACTGTACAATATGTTTTACTGCATGAAATGTTTACTGCACTAAAAATCTGATTCATCTCAAACTTTTGGAATTGAGCATTTTAGGTGACTATCTTTAGTTCTAGTTGACTATTTTTAATTATTACACAAATTATATTTTGAAATTTCTGAATCAGCCTTTAAATTAGAACGAACTTGTCAAATATACTCGGATGCACCATAACACTTATTTAAGTAGCGTTCAATGAATTATGCTTGCCGGACATTATGTTCCCAGCATAAAATCTGGATTATATGGTTGTATCTTAAAGGTGCAACGAGAGATTTTGAGGCACCCAAATATTGTGTCATAATAGTAATTTCATATAGATTAGACACTCAAAAGATTTCTTAGTTCTTACCTTGTATTTCGCTACAAAAATGTCTTAGAAGTGAGAAAAAAGGCGATTTTGATTTGCTTATATTTCAATGTAAAACATAGGCTGAATTTTATATTTGCTCCTATACGAAATTAGAAATTTCACAATTTTTGTATCAAAGAAACATTTCTCAGCTTAATCCTTTCAGATGGTGATATTTTTGACGGAAAGCCTTACATCAGGGCAAAAATCAGTACTTAGATTTTTTTAGGGACACCTGATATGTGAAATCTCTCGTTGAACCTTTAAACTCTGGACTATTATGCCCCTTAGAATATACATTATAAATATACATGTATTATTATGTAATATTTTTTACTGTCATGGAATTTTCAAGAAGTTTACAAGTGGATGTGATTTCAAAAAGGAATGCAAATGATGATTTTCTTACTAGAGCCAAACAGTAGTGAGTGGCTGAAAATGATACATGGCCAAAAATGGGGGTTTGTGCAAATTTTCAAAAATGGTATGCAGTGAAAAAAATCTTGCACTTAACAGTTTGCTCAAACAGATAAGAATAACATTACATTAGTGGATGTCAGAATTTGGATGTTATCCACTTGAAGTGTCCAGGAGCCAGAATTAGATAGAACCACAAATTTGCATGCTGAAACAGGCCTCTGACTTAAAGGGATTAGCAGCGATTTGCTCATCCGAAACATCAAAATAATCATCAAAATTCATATTTTTATATTTTTGTTGCTGGCATGGATATGCGAACATAACCTGCAAGTGGTTGGCTTGAAATCCGTGTATTAAAGACAAGGCAGTACTTTTTATCTGATTCTGTAATTTCTATACGTGCGTATCAAAATTAGGACTTGAGATCAAAAAAGCCTTTCCCGGTGAATATCCCAGATTTCAGCGTTGATATTGTGCACCCATGACTTATAACGTTTGACTCAACAAACAAAAAATTATTGATCTTTGTTTATCTTGTTCTGGGTAAACACAATCAGCTGTTTAGTGCAGATTTTGAACACCCTCTATTCTCGGGAGACGGTATGACAAAATTCCTCCGATACTTGATTTTTGTTTCACTATTTGGCTGTGTTTTTTCTACATGAAAGCAGTTTATTGGAATTGTAACACGTATCCTATTTAGAAGTTAAAACCATGATTTCCACAATTTTTAGATTCTCTCGCATTATCGTGCTATCCCATTTAAAGGCCTGACTCAGAGATTTTGAAATAGAATTTTTGTTAGAATTAAAAATAGTTAACTAGACTAAAGATAGTCAACCTAAAAATGCTTGATTCCAAAGTTAAGAGGTGAATGGCATTTCGTTTTCATGCACTAAACATATATGTACAGTTAACCGTGCCGTTAGGAGACTGGTGATAACAAATTCCAGATCCAGAATTTTTATAACAAAGTTGAGATTATCACATAACGGCTTCGTCGAGTTAGCTTAGTTATTCACACAGTGATTAGTATATGGACAAGCCTTAGGTAAAAAAAACAAAATTGTTTGAAAATGGGGGCGCCCTCCTTGTGGAAATCGGAGTCAGCCTTAAACATCTGATTGGATTAGTTAACTCAAAAGTTGTACTTCACTACATGGCTTTCCAAACCAACTTACCTCGAACCATTTGCAGACTTAAGACAACAGTTGTCTTCCCCCTCTCACAATATTGCTTAGATAACCTGCACTGAACTTTTTTGCTAATGAAATGCCTTTCTTAAAATGCTTCCATATGTACCTTAAACTCACTCACCCCCTAGTACCACACCCACCCACACTGTAAAGTTCACCCACAATTTGACCATTGTCACTAAATAATACTTAAGTGGATTTTTTTTTATCATCCAGAAAAATATTAAGATGCAACTTTTTGTTGTAAAGTAAGTCCAGTAAGAATACTTATAGTAAAAAATATAATAGATAGAGGGAAAACTGTTAGACTTGAATGGATATACCTGTCGCGGTGAAGTATGAAGTGCGGCGCGCGCTGTACACCACAGTGCCGCCTCCTTCCTTTCAGTTGCAGTGCGCTAGTCCTTTCCCTAGCGTGGCGCTCAAAGTCGGTTCATGTATAGCACGCGTCGCTACTCTCATACTTCGAGCTGGACAGAGGGTAGAAGATTGAGGCAAATTTCCCAATCATGAGCTCAATCGTGATACTTCGCATTAAATCCTTGCTGACTGACACCAACTCTATAGGATTAAATCAAGACGCGATAGGTCCTGGTTCTGGTAGATCTATTGAAAATTGCAAACTTAGCGCGCATAGTGCTCTGGTCCCGTGTTGACTGACGAAGAAAAGAAGAGAAGTAGGCTTCTGTGTCGCTCTGAATTGTCAACCTATACGCATTTGTGCGCATTACTTAAACCACCAAAACCAGGGTGCAAGTCAGTGCTGCCGGCAATAATTGACGAGTTGCCAATTAGTGTAATTTGAAATTAATGAGAATTTTGTTGTCAATTTGTAAACAAGGCAAATGTGCGTATAAATGGTGACCGCACTATGCGTTTTAAGCATGCTGTGGAGCATGAGGGTAACTTATAGTTTTCAAGTGCAAAGTCAACCCGATCTGTGTTGAGGCAGTGCTATTAGTACACACCAAAAGAAAGTGCGGGGTAAATTGTCAGGTTCATCCTATAATATGTTTTTTTCAGAGCAGTGGTTTGTAATATACATAGGTGGGATTTTAACGGGCAATGATAGATTTCACATCTAGGTGTCCCTCTGAAAAATCAAAGTACTGATTTTTGCCCCCCCGCCGATTTGGTAAAGGCTTTCCATCAAAAATATCCTCATCTGAAAGGATTAAGCTGGAGATGAAATTTATTTGGTACAAAAATTGGAAATTCTCATTTCGTATAGGAACAAAAAAAAAAATGCAGCCCCATATGGCGTTTTTTTACTTTTTGAAAATCTAGCAAAATAAAATCACATGTTTTCTTCTTTTAAAGAATTTATGTAGCCAACACATTGGTAAGAAATCTATGAGTGTCTACTCTATAGAAAATTATATTATGACACAATATTGGGTGCTTCAAAAATCCTCTGTTGCACGTTTAAAAAAATGCCACTTCATAAAAAAAAAAAAAAATTTGCAGGTTAAGTAAATGATTGAACACCTCCATTCTTGCCTTTTGCACAGCCCTCTTCCCCATCTAAGCTTCTCGGCTGTCTTGATGTATTTTTTTCATAGTCATGATTTGCCATTTCAAATACGTATTTTAATCCATCAATTCATTGAATTGATGGGATATTGTGATCGAGAGCAGCGTTTTGTACGTAGTTTAATATGTCGGCTCTTATTTGCGAAAACAGTCGGCCGTTTTATGTCGTTTTCCCCCAAAAATTTGCCAAAACTTGTTCTGGAGGTAGTGGGGGTTTCGCCCACGCGGAGGTTTTATTTTGAAAATTTTAGTGAAGGGAGGCAATTGGGTGACTTTTGTATCGTTTTGTCAAGTTTTGGACATCCTCTGATGCCATGCTTGGTCGTCTTTCTTACTGATGCTATTGGTTATGGTGTGCACCTATTAACCGTTCTAGTGGCGTCTTCGGCGGCGAAAATGAAATGGTGATCTTGTTACCAACTTACCATATCTACCAAGGGATTACCAGGGACTGAGGTCAACACAAGTGCGAGTTCATTTTGATTGAGTAGATTTAGCGTAAACAATCCGGGATGAAGGTCGCCCGACATTAAGAGATGACACAAAAGAAGAAGTTGTTTTACTTGAGATCAGACTTCAGTTTGTTAATAACTCCGGGTATTTGCAACCAAGTCTCAAAAGAATTTTCAGCAAAAGTATACTTTGCACACTTTAGTAAAGCAAAACTTCAAAAATATTAAGTCCGTACCTTAGCCAAATTTGGATCGGGGAATCGTCCTTTGCAGAAGGCAAGCCTTGTTCCCCATATTGCATTTATACTGACTAGGCATAATTGTTTATGGTAGTATAGGAGAGTGAAAAGTTGGGTTGTGGTTGTTGGTTTCGACGGCAAAGTTTCGAATTTTTAGTTTGTATATTGGTTATATTTTTGGAGGTCTTTGAGAAAAAAATTTGGTTGACGCTGAGAAACCGGCTTATCTGGTTGTCATTATAAGTTCTTGTTGGCTGTATTCGATACAAATGGACATTGTTGGAAATGTATACCATAGGGGCCCAGCGTGGCTGTATTTCCTCTAAACGATTGTTGACACACGACGTTTTTGACCGTTTTAAGGCACCTTGAAAACTGTTGTGAAACCCAGTTCTGGAATTTATTAAGTGGTCCTGAAAGTTGAAGGAACTTTAATATATTAGGTTTTGTAGATTTAAAATATCGAATTACTCTAAATAAGAAAACAAAAGTGAAACTGTTGAAAACAGTTCTGGAATTTATAAGTTGTCCTTGAAAGTTGAAGGCCACTTAATATATAGGTTTTCTGATATAAATATGCGATCCTATAAATTGATAACAAAGAGGGTATTCACTTGCGACAGCGGTGGGCATTACTTCGGAAATTTTAATAACCTTACACTGCGATACTATACTCTATTGCGAGTTGGGACGACAGAAACAACGCTTGCCTTACTTTTGACGGGTTTTAGATATCACTTTGTGTCGACGGTGCTTCACTACATTATTGGCCTTCACATTCGGACTTTTCCTTTTTATATCCCGCTTCGTTGGATAAAGCGGGAAAATGTTGAAATAAGTGGCGGTAAGCATATTCAATACTAAGCTGGAAATTGGAAAACATTCTGCAGAAATTATAATACATTGGAAACGAGGAATATCCTAAACTAAAAATGTTCAAACAACGATTCAGGCGAAATTTGTCAATAAAATCTCTATTTTGATAGAGGGGATATTCCATCAAGTGGCCTGAAAAATACGGAAAATTATAGAGATTTTAAAAAAAACCCGTCTATAACCGACCAACATTTGACTCTGCTACAAGATGTCATGGACCTCTATATCCTTATTAAGCCCGTGCAACCAAGCGTCAACTGTATTGCTGTTAAAAGAGATGCATATACGATTGTTATCTGGCTTTCTGCATTACAGATCATTGTAAGGCATTGCCGTGGCAACCTGGAGTGTGAATGTAAACTGTTAGTTGTACATTTGCCAATTACCTTCACACGTAGTCCAAAGAAAAAAAAAACCACTGCCCAAGTCTCATTGAGTATATATAGAGTGGCTTCTATAATGACCCTATATGGCATTGACCCGATTTTGTCAATCTACATAATAAATTTACCCTTCTGAAACTAAAGGCTATATGACAAACTAAGGAACCACTGGTCCAGGAATTTTACTGGTATGCGCAGAATACCTATGATGACCCATGTGCCCCCTTTGACCTCTAAGGCCTATGGTGACCTTTGGGACCCATTTGGTCAAAATCTATATTACTAAAGAAATCAACTTTTGGGCTGGGGTTTTCCGGCTATGTGTTTCGCCATCCTTTAACATAAGGTCTGAATTTTGGATATTGTTTGTGGTGGTAGAGCTCCAACTACGAGGTTTGTGGTGGTCCGATTTGGAGGGTCATTTTTGGGGTCAAAGGTCATCCAGGGGTCCGTTGCTTGTTTCGGGGAACTGGGCCGTGCTTTCTTTGAGTAATGGATCTGAAGGTTTTTGAGTTTGGTGGTGGAGGTTTCGCCGTACGTGTTTTATGGTCACATTTTCGAGGGGTCAAATTTTGGGGTGGTCAAAGGTCATCCGGGGTCATGGAAAATGATGGTGGGTGTTGAGATAAAATAAAACGTTTATAACCAAGGAAGAAATAAGTAAAACACATTCTTAGGCAAAAGATAATATAGTCTTGTTTTCTGACATATAGTTTTTCTCCCGACTTCGGATGGACCAGCACCGGCAATTATTTTTTAATTTAACCTTTTAACTGCTATAGGCATGTTGTGTCTTAAAGTGAATTAAACAAATTACTCCAGTGGTGCAAAGGGATAGGCCTTATACCAGATAATGGCATGTCTGTGATGTGATGTTTTCCTTTTGGAAGCTTGCTCCATCATTGCTATTAGTGCAAAAGTGTTAGGGATATAATTATTTTAGTGCCGGGTTGTGGACTTTGTTCCCATTGACAGTTCCTTAAATGCGGGCTGTCATACGGCGGATCCCTGTCAATTTTTTCGGGAAGCTTTCATTTTAAGAGTATATCTACAATGTGCCCGTTCATAGTTTGTAGATGGCTCCGTTTTCAGGTAGGAGCCTTTAAAACGTGACTTTTACGTTTCGACTTTTCATTTCAATATTTTTTTTTACAATCTCCATAGGTAGTTTCCTACTGACAGTTCCTTAAATGGGGCCTGTCAAGGGCGGAGCCCTGTCAATTTTTTTCGGGAAGGCTTTATTTTAAAAAGAGCTCTAATCTCATGATGCAGTTCATAAACTTGTAGGTGGCTTCGTTCAGTACGAACCTTTAAAGTGACTGAATTCAACCTTTTCATGTCATGCTTTTAAAAAAAATCCCAAATGGACTAAGTACCTACTGACAGTTTCCTTAAATGTTGGAAGCTTTTAATTGATCTTTAAGACAAATATCCATGCTTGTATTCCCTCTTGAGGAGGTTTATTACACTGACATGCACTCACTAGTTTTTTTTAAATCTCCCCCTCGAGTCAATCACATTCCGATCCAAGATCAAATCTCAATGTTGGCAGCTCTGCAAAGGTCTCCAGGGGCGTTTTGGGTAAATTAGCGTGCTTTTTACCTATGGATATGAGTTTGGTATGGTGGGTTAGAGTTCGCCGTACAAGTTTTGTGGCATGTTTTCGAGGGGGTCACTTTTGGCGGTCGAAGGCATCCCGGGGTCGTATCGCGTTTGGTAAATAAAGTGGCTGTCTTTGACGTATGGATGAGTTTTGGTATATGGTGGTTGAGTTTGCATACGGTTTTGTGGTAATGTTTTTGAGGGGTATTTGGGGTCAAAGGTCATCCAAGGGGTCGTTATCGGGTAACGTGGCGGTGCATTTGACCGTATGGATATGAGTTTTGATATGGGGGTAGAATTAGAGTTTTGCCGTACAACTTTGTGGTCACATTTTCGAGGGGTAATGTTGGGGTAGAAGGTCATGGAGGGGTCATTATTGGGTAACTTGGCTGTGTTTTCATACCCATGCTGTGACGTTATGGAAGAAGCCACCATTGGGTGCTAATTAGGTCGATTACAGTACCTTGGTTTCTGTTTGAAAACATTCCCGCTATACTCATCTAACGGTGTTGTTTATGTGTATACTCAGCTAGGAAGACCCACGCGCCAGGCCGGCCACACACTCCAAACTAGTATACATACAATTTCTGAAAAAAATTACAGTGACCACCAAACATGCTCAAAGGATCTTGTAGGACTTATATAGTTAGTACAGTTTACCTTAATGACCTAAATGACCTTTGACCCACGTTCAAACCTTTGCAATCAATATTATACCGGTGGTTGTCTGTCATGTGTCGTCTGACTGCATATGTTCTCTGAGGACCGAGGATGCACCTTCCGAAACTTGGTGGGTGGGTGCACCTTGACCTTAGAAAACCGAGTAGTATTGGATGGTTTAGTGGATCAAAGGTCATCAGGGGTCATCAAAGTTCAAAAGGAGGCTCCAATGAGGTAAACTTGGTTTTGGTATATTCATGCGAGAATGGTTGGGGCGCGGGGGGGGGTCGATGTGATGATGAAAAATTGTATTCTAAAGGTCATGGCAAGGTAATCGGGGTCATTCAAGGTCAAAGGAACGCAAAACCGAGGGTTCATTTCAAGCCAGGTGATCGCAAAACAACGGTGATAACCAAATCCCGAGGATTCGCCTAGTTAAAAATACTATAAAGAAACCACCGGTCCAGGAACTTCTTATGGTATGTAACAGACAGCCTCTATGGCCCAATGCCCTTTTGACCCCCGCCCACAATGAACCCTACTGACCTTTTGAACCCCAAAACTATCTAAACAGTCTTCAAAGTTAGTTAAGTTGTATAGCCACCAAACTTGCTCAAACAACCACTGGCAGACCCGTGGGCATAGTCAATTGCCGGTAATGACCATACATGACCTTTGACCCCACAACTTCACATTCCCTAACCATCCAAGGATGGATACTGATCATTGATGCACTCGTTTTAAAGTGAAAACAAATCAAGACAGATTTTGATATATGCCCAAATATTTAATTACAATGAAATTGCTCTCCTTTATTGAGCAGAGCAGCGGAATTAATAATATCAGGAGTCAGGTGTTTTTTATTTGCTATATATATGAAATTAGAAATATTTAAAAAGTAACCTTTGTAAATAGAGGTCACATCAACAGTAGCAGTGTCTATGAATATTGACAGTATGGTGGGATTTTACAGAGGGGAAATTGTTCATTCGTTTTTTAATGTGTAGTAAAGTATTTCACATGTCTTCTTTTTTCAATTTTTATGATCAAAAAATTGTGATGTCAGGCAACCATAATATTTAGGCATTTTGAAATTGCACAATTTTCCTATATAACCAAAAGTTGACAAATTGCAAAATTTTCAACCTATCTCCAGGGATTAAGGGACCTTCTTTCAAACCTTTTGATTGTTTTTTTTTTAAATAACCAAAATTGCTTTTTTTCCCTTGATTTTTAATTGGAATCTTCTTGGCAAATATATGTCAGAGCATTGTAACAGAGGAGTAGTCCCATTTCATGAAAATTCAAAAATTTGAACCCAGAAGGCCAAATCTTAGCGTTAGAGTCGCAGAAATGCAAACATTATTTAAAAATATCTTTTTTCTTTTACATTTCCAGAATTTGTTTTTATTTATGGCCAGAAATCTGGAATTCTTGGAAAATTTAATTCGGAGATGTACATTACTAAGGGAATCTGATTGTTTTGAAACAAGAAAAGAAATTTATTTGGACATTTATAAGTGAGTACTTACGGGGATATTATCAAATCTATTCCAAAGAAACATATTTCAAATAGTTTATCTATTATGAAAGCCATATCAGGTCTCTATTCAAAGTAATAATACTGTTAAATGATTTTGGGCTAATTTTGCTTTAATTGAAGTTGAAGTGGAAAGAAGTGATTGGAAAGCAGGGAAACTCCCAAAGGCATTGCCCCTTTAAAGTGAACCGAAGATTCACCGTACGCACCATTACACATTACGCTTGTTTACCATTAGTCCCAGGTGGTAGGCAAATTAATGCACATGTGATCTAAGGCAAGATGGACGAATCGCCAGAAAAAAAAGGTGGCTGTTATTTTGTGGTACCATATATGAACATCCTCATAAATTCATTCAATTTTGGGAGCACTGTGCGACGAAAAACGGCCAATATCCCACGTGTAAAGTCAACGAGGGAATAATGCTGGGTGCGACATTAAAAAACAAAAAGAAAAGAGGGGAAGAAAAAAAGCTTTGAAGCCTTGATGACTTTAATGCATGCAATTGATCAGTTTCTACTACGCTTGATGTATCTCAAATTTGTTTTCTTATTAGAAAGGAGAGTTCTTGGTTGCTTGCATGAATGTTCCAAGTGGAAGGCAGTGCCGTAGTTGTGTGAAAGCAAGGCGTGGGCTGGGCGCAAGACAAATGGCTTCAGACGCCACTCTGAATCATTTCATAATGAAACGCATCAAATTTCGTATTCGGTGATACAGTAGCGATACCCGAAGCTGCCACACTCTTGCATATTGTGTTGTATGATTATTCATAGGTTGAGGGTCGAGACGAAATGAAAACTGTCATGTTTTTGAAGTAATGATGAATGACAATAATTGAAGAAGTGCAAGATCTGACGAAATTAAATCTTTACCTTGGCACAAATTCCCCCCCCTTTCATCTCCCTTGTTGCGTAGATTTTCGGATGATATTAATTGAGGCACATTCCAGGGAGTGCTGGCCATAGGTAATACAGGTATCTGTGCCCAGTGCAAAAATGGGAACCTGAACCGTCAAATGCCCCATGTACAAATCAAAGCAGTAATAATAGCTTATGTTTGTTTTGCACACACCAGGTAACCTAGACGTGGCTTTTCATATAATAGTCATGTAGGGATTGAAATTGTCTTCATATAGGCGTTAAGAAGGTGTTCCTAAACCCAAGTCCTCCTTAAAATATAATTAAATGTATTTTTTCTTTCCAAGAATTACAAACAAAGGGATGCCATTTGACATCAGTGCTCTATTGTGGTGTTATAGATAAAGTGAATACAATTAGAACTTTTAAAAGATCATATTTGACAAAAGTTGGAAGGTGCATTTTCAGATCTCTCAAAACATTTTTTTTCTTTGCTGTTTTCATTAGCTTGGCCCCTCTTACAAACAAAAGTGTATCAGTTTCCATCACAGATCTGCACACCTAAGAGCAATTGTGAACACAGGTAAATAAAAATATGACACTTTCTTGAATACGTCTGGACAGAAGTATTATGTGTCTAGGTCATGCTAACTGAGATTGGGAATGGAATTGGAATTAAATTTTCAAGTATTATACCTCTATCAGAGACACTTCAAATAATTTGTCAAAATCCAAAAACCTGAATAACTCGAAATCCGGGGTCCTCAAAGTCTCTAAATATCTGCAACTACAAAATTGCACAGCTGACATTTTAATAACCGGAGGATGTGCTTATCATTTTAATACCAACTTTGTTCACATTCCTTCCCTTGTTTGTTGAAAAAAAATGGGTTCTTTCCATTTCATCCTATTTTCTTTAGAAGATTCAGGGTTCCCCATCATGTCTTTTTAAAATTCAATCCCCCATGTACTTGTACTAAAAATAACTACTCCCATCCTTGGCATAAAGGAGGAGGGTTCATTACTTGCAGGAATGGAGGATTTGATGGGGAATTTGAAAAATAGCGGGGTGGGGGGAATGAAATTTTCATCAAGGAGGGGGGGGGGGAAGAATGTGAACTTTCAAATGGAGAAAGTTAATAAAATTAGGCATATACAAAATTTTTGAATGGCACAGCAAGGGGAATGCAAACTTTTTTTGCTGAAAAAAAGTTGAATTTCTCATTCTTTCCCCCTGGCGTAAATAGCGATGTACCCTGTAGTGACACTCCGAATAAACAAAAGTTGTGGTTTAAATTGTTGGGTCATAACAAGTACACACATACATACATGTAATTCTTGAAAACTGCAATGACAGCAAAATCATAATTATTGTTATGAAGTTTTGCGCATGTATGACACTTTTGCTACTGGCTCGTAAAAATAACATGAAAGAAAAAATGGTAATGATGTATATTTCGGCACCACAGTAGTTTTTGAGCACCAAACCCGTCCAGCCGAGAAGGTCTCCTCATAACCTTAAATGTCAGCTATTGATTTTTCTTATCTTTTTTGGACCTCTAACGTGAAAAAATAATGAAAATATCAGCTATTTCAAAAGAAGCAGGAGTGAGATTCGAACCGAGACCACTGGGTATGAGTCAGTAACAACCCCCCCCCAACCACAAGACAGCAAGGATTGGGGTGCCAGATTTGCAATTCTAATCCTTGATAACATTTACGGAATAAATCAATATAGTTATTATGATTATCACTCACTATGATGAATAGCTCTGCTCTGTAACAGTTGCACAACTAATGCTCCTGGAGCAAAAGTGGTGGTCAAAAATCTCACATCTGCTATATTACTGTAGGGAGTGTGACAAGAGTAGTAAATGGTGGTGGAAGGTCATAATTACCCTCCTCCATCACAGCTGTTTGACCCCATGCAAATTGTCTCTTTTTATTTTTAGAGCAATTTTAAGCAGTGGTGACACAATTTTGACAATCAAAATAGTTAGGGACAGCAAAAGAGTATACCTCGCCAAAAATCAGAAAAAATCCATTGTGGAATCTTGCCATATAGGCCTATAAAAGTCAGAATTTGTATGTTATAGCGCCCTCTATATGCCATGTACAATAGAGATTTGTTAAACTAGATTTTTAAGAAAATCATATTTGCCCACAATGAAATTTCATAAAATTTACAAAGGCTGTACAAAATAATGAAAATTGGTTGTCAAAAGTGTGCCGCCATTGAATGTTATTTTGGTGTTGTCATAATAATGAGAGCAGCTGTGCCATGGAAAATCAAACAAAAAGCATTCACGCTGCTCTTTATTTTTCTTAAAGATTTTCATTTCAATTTTGGTATGTTGTTCATTTTCATGAAAGGACATCCTTAAGTGCTCTTTATGGCACTATTGGATTGACGTCTATCTTCTGCTGAGTGTTATAATGAAAGTATATGAGACCGTTTTAAAGGATTGGGACTTTGTAAATTCTTTTCCTTTTAAACAAGGCTACATTTTAAAATTGTCCAACCTCCCACCAAGGTATTTCTAGAACACTTTCTAAATCTCTTTTGGTACACCACCTGTGCACATGTATGCCAAATTTGAAAGGTATATGCTGCAAGATACGCCACCTTTTTAATAATGCAAGTAATAATGTGTATGTCCACAAAGTAATATGGAGCTTATTATCAATGTTGTCACCTATAAGTTAACTGGTGGTCAGGGACCTTACTAATTGATTGTCATTAACATTATTTATGTTCTACAGAACAAGTATTCCTTTTTTTCCCTCATTGTATAACCGTTAAAGGTCTGGAACCATAAAGAGTCTAGAACCATCAAAGAAAACAATGTTTGTAATTAGGTGGTTTCCATCTTTGTTATTTGTAATGATAACATGGAACAACGTAACAAAGCGAAATGTGCTCTGTCATGTGTAAGCGGAACTAAACATGTTGTCATTACTAGATTGTACTTGTTGTGAGGCTTAAAGTCTGACTCAGAGATTTCGAAATATTATTTTTTTGGTGTTTGTAATAAACGAAAAAATAGTCAAATAGAACTAAAGATAGTAACCTAAAATACACAATTCCGAAATTGAGATGAATCGGATTTTCGTTTTGATGCAGTAAACATTTATGTGTAGCCTTACGTCCCATAGGATAGTGGTTAACAAAAATTCCGGATCGGAATTTTAATTTATAATAAGTTGGATTTTCTATATGAAGGGAAGTCGATTTAAACGCCTTTAGCAATTTCAACAGGATTAGATTATGAAAGCATTTGTACATGCAAAAAAAAAAAAAACACGATTTTTTTGGAAATGTGAGGGCGCCCTCCTCAGGAAATAACTGAGTCGGCCTTTAAAGGGGACAGGCCTGGAAAACCCAATATGTTTGAACTGTTTAAATTGGTGATTTCCATATGGAAAATTTTGGGAATTCCCCTTTAGCCTTCCATGCTGAAGACCTAAGGCTGATTCTGATATTGAGCTTATCACCGCTAAATGTTGCTCTTAATTATCTAATGGAACATAAGTGCTCCATTAGAAAATTTAGGACCAAAATTTTCCAGATGGAAATACCCAATTTAAACACTTTCATACCTCATTGGGTTGTTTCATTAATCAATATGTATTTTGTGTAGGTTTGTCAAAAGTCCAATGCCATGTAGCAAGCTTTCATTCATGCCAAAAACAGGTTGGGTTTTTGAGAATGATACAGGCAAGCAAATAAGTCAAACAATGGCTTTTCACCTAAAGTAAGGCTATTAATATCCTGCATAGAAAAAGGATTATCTCATTTGAATATTTGTGGCCTCTAAGCAGAATTGTGGCCCAAGAACCAATAGTAGTTTGTGATGCATGATGTTGTTGATCAAGGTTAAATGGATGTTGGTTGCTATTCAAGTGGAGTGGAACATACCAAGTGGCAAATCTAAGTCAAATGGACAGTGGCAAGTTTCAGACTATTTCAAGAGAGTATCACCCAGGATATTCCAACCAATTTTTTTTTTGCCCAAGGCCCCATTTTCAGTGATAAGCATGTGGCAACCCCAACTCTGATATCTACTTGCCAAAATCGTGTTTTTTAATTTAATGTTGCAACCCCCTTATGAGCCTGCAACCTCAGTTGGGTTTGTCACCCCAAAGTTAGAAAATGGCAGTGAAAGCTATGAAGCCCCAGACACATTGAAAAGTTTAATTTTAATTGAAAAATTTATGTTTGAATAGACCCACCCGCTCACACACATGCTAATTCAAGTTGAGAAACACCAAAAGCCATTTTCACAGTTATAGCAAGTCACCCCTTTTGTATATAAGCAGAAAAAAGTCTGGACGGAGGCATTAAAAATGTTGTCCGAAAAATGTACTGACCATCCCAAAGTATCAAACAACATGCTCATCCACCAACTGCACAGTACAGTGGGTCATACTTGTACATGTTTTGAAAAGAACTAATCTTGTGCATTCTGGGTATCATATATCACACCCAAAAACATGGGGTGTTTTTTTTCTAAGCACACTGGTGAATGAAAGCTACTGAACTGTGCCATTGGAATTGATACTATATTGCCACCAAGTGAAATAAGGTCACACCAAGGATACAGTTCACTGGGTTGTACTTTGTACATGCATTGCCATGACCTGACATTGTGTGTTGTGGGTATTATACGTCATACCCAAAAACCAGGGTGTATATTTTCTAAATACACATGTGAATGAGAGTTCCTGAACTGTGGCTTGGGAATTGAGACTATTGGGTCATAGTGAATTTATCATTTTCAAAATACTCTCTTGGATGATATTATGAAGTCTATACATGTAATGGGATATTCAGCTTTCTCAAAGGTTGATTTAGAGACATTATACTAACATTTTATTATTTAGTGAAAATTCCTGGAAAAGAAATTTGAGAATATCATACAGTGAAATGCATGTTTTAAAATATGGCAAGGTAGTATGAATCATGAGAATCTGAAATATTGATTGTACACTCTGTATTAATGTAACCAAAATATTTGGTTGTATTACATAACATTATCATTTGCAATTGTGAATTTTCCCCGCTCCTCTTTTTGTCCCTTTCTGTTTAATTAAATTAAAGTCTGACTCAGAGATTTCCAAATTTATTTTTTTTTTTGTATAAATTAAAAATAGTCAACTAGAACTAAAATAGTGACCTAAAATGCCCAATTCCAAAGTTGGAGATGAATCGGATTTTTCGTTTTCACAAAATTTCCTGATCTGGAATTTTATAACAATGTTGTGATTTTCAATATGAAGGACTTCGATTTGAGCTTAGCTATTTCATACAGTGATTAGTATATGGACAAGCATTATGCATATGCAAAAAACACAATTTCTTTGAAAAATGAGGGCGCCCTCATCTGGAAATCTGAGTCGGCCTTTTTAAAAATATCATTTTAGCCACAATTAAGCAGTGCAGTTTTAAGGTATTGTAATTGTGGCACCTCAGGTTGCCGACCTCTTTATTGCCCTGTTGAATTCAAAATTTCAAAAAACTAAAAAATTAAAAAAAAAAAATTGTTTCATTAAAATTCAAAACTTTCCCGTAATGCAACTCTTTCCTGTTTATGAGGTTGAGTTTAACAGAGTTGGCTCAAAAAGTGACAAAGCCCTTGAATCAGTTGTGACAAGAATGATCGGGGGAAGTTGAGGCTTGTACGACGTTGAACCCTTTGATGTATGGCATCGGCACTGTGTGTTCCCTCTTACGTGCATACATCAAATTCAAGGTATCAATTCTAACCCGAAATATTGGACCACATTATTGCCTCTAGTCGGCTTTTCCATTTGCCCAAATACACAATGGTGGTAAATTTAGACGACTGTTTGCGGTCCACTGAACTATGCATGGTTGAATAAGATTGAATTAAGTTTCCTAGTCTTAAATGGTAGACTTGCTTAAGATACGTGGGAGATGGTACAATTGGTGAGGTGTGAATTGCAGAGTTGAGTTCAGAATGGAGTTTAAACATTGGAGGCAAATTGTGATCTGTGATCTATTGAGACCAGGAGAGTTGAAGCTAAATGGGAGAAAAGTTTGGGGAGACAAGTCATTATGATATGCAAATGAAAGGCATCTCATTTACTTGCTTACTATTGGTGTTAACTTGATCTCTCTCGTAGTATAACTCACCTCTTTCAATACCATTACGTAGTCAGTCTAAGTCACTCAGCAGGTTTTGTAGCTTTCACACAGGTGTATTATAAGATATATTCTGTCATTTTAATATCTTACATTGCATGCGAGACTAGCGACTGAGTAACTTGGAATATGAAATGAGCTTAGCTCTCCTTTTCTTGGATGGATCATGGCATATAGAGTGTACAAAACAGTACATGTTAGTACTGTTTCCACCCTTTTGTTGTGTATTGTATTGAGTTAAATTTGTTTTGATAGTTTTTTTAAATTTAATTTGCTCATTTGTGTTTTTATTTGTAAACTAATAATCTTAATATTTTTGTATTCTTAATATCAATTCCTTACCAAAGGAAGTTAATAGTTGTACTCATCACACTAACTCACTACTGTGCTGAACTCAACAGTTCACACCTCACCATTGAGACCACTGTCAGCTTCAAAACCTATTGTCCAGCTATAATTAGTGCAAACTAGTTACCATGACTACTGTATTGTAAACAAGTAAATGTAGAAAGGGAAGATAACCAAAAAAATATTGTTTCCTACAATCATGTGTGTACACCTGTATTATCTCCTAACAGAAAACACGATGATGATGTCTTCTGCATTTTATACACGATGGGACGGGATATTATGATAATAAATTTATATACATAATGAACATTGAATTTACGTTTTTCTTTTGTGTGATTATCATCTTGTGTGGTGGAAGTACTGTAATTGTCCTAGTATAATCCCACTGGCTTTGGAGGTGAATAATGGCTGAAACTAATGGGTGGGATTATAATTGGATGTTGATTCCAAACGAAAGAATGAGCATATTAAAGCGAACCATGGATAAATAGGTAAATTTATGTAAATATCACTGATTTGATACAGATTTAAATTATCTATTCATGTTAAGAATAGGGCTAATATTCTGAAAGGGAGTCTAGCTTTAGACCTGGGTTTAAACCAAGTTTTAGTCCTACATGATTGGAACTGTTTTCCTTTCAAAATACTGTGAAAGTTAAATGTAACGGATGAGAAGATTCCGGCCCATCCATGAGGAATTGACTCACCCGTTACAGTATGTTGGAATTAAAAAGGGCCACTCATGTACGACTAACCCTAGTTTAAACCCAGGTCTAAATTTAGACGCCCTTTCAGAATAAAAGCTGAGATGTTTTAATTAGAAGTTTGATTAATTATATTTTTCAATAGAAGTAACCCTTCAATATTGGATATTTTCCATGAAAATAACTACTGAATGGTCACAGTTGTTTGACCCCGTGTAAATTGTCTCGTTTGTAAACATCTAGAGCAATTTAAGCAGTGGTGATACAATTTTGACAACCGTTATAAATAGGGGGCAGCACGTTATTTACCACCTAAAAATGAGACAATTCCATTGAGGGAGTCTCCTTATAGGCCTACAAAAGTGATGATTGTGCATATTATAATGCCCTGTATATGACCATTGTCCATAGAGGATTGTATAAAACTAGATTTCAACATTTCAAGAGCAAATCATATGTTCCCGCAAGAATTTCATTTTATTTACACTAAAAATACTAGATGAAATAGGGGGGGATTATCCAAATCATTGTCAACTCTGTGTCGGCCAATTGATAGTTTTGTTTTATATTCTGGTTTTTGGTTATAATTAAAGGTGACGAGAGATTTCACATATCAGGTGTTCCATAAAAAATCGAAAGTACTGATTTTTGCCCTGATGTAAAGCTTTCCATCAAAAATATCCCCATCTGAAGGATTAATGCCAGAGGAAATTTTTCTTTGGTCAAAAATTGTGCAATTTCTAATTTCGATATAGGAGCAAGAATTAAAATTCCAGAGGCCTATGTTTTACATTGAAATACAAGCAAATCAATCGCCTTTTTTCCTCTCTTTTAAGACGTTTCGTAGCGAAATACAAGGCAAGAAATCTATTGAGTGTCTAATCTATATGAAATTACTATTATGACACAATATTTGGGTGCCTCAAAATCTCTTGTTGCACCTTTAAAAGAGGCTTTCAACAGCTGTGTGGTCAGTGGGTTCCTTGAACCGTCCTCCCCAAGCTTTGGTTGTAGTAGTAGTAGTAGAATCACATTTCCCACATTTCTGTTATCAGCGTAAGACCAAACAAAAATTTGGGACAAACAAATATTTCAAGAGTTAGTGCAAAAAAGGGCTTTCTACATTTTTGGTTAAGACACTATCATTGATTTATCTGAAAGAGTCAAAATATTGAGAATTTGTCAGGAATAGCTTAAAAGTGAAGGATAAATCTCTAGAATTCTCTTAACGTTACTTTTTCCACTGAAGAATTGACAGAAAAGGAAGAAAATGGCAGTGTTCAAAGATACGAATCTCCATTCATTGCAGTGTTGTAGTAAGTGTCCGTACGTACAGTATGAATAATATTTCCGATTTTGTCCTTATTAGGTTGCTTTTGTTCTCATAATCACTTGCGGGTATGTTAGGAGACGCTGTATTTGTTACAAATATGGCAAAATCTAATTTTTGATGATTTTTGTGATTTCCTGATTTAGCAAATCACTGATAGTACCTTTAAATGAAATTTTGGTATCTGAATGATCCCAACAAGAGCAGAACCATGCTAACTGTTCTACAGTTGAGTATCACCCAAATTTTCTGAGGCTGTCTGCATTGAACTACTTTGTGTTAATGCAATGAACTATCTGACAGTTTCTTCAAATTGTCAAAATGATATAAGCCCTTAATTTGTACTCTGGAAGAAAAAAAAGGCAAGTGAAAATACTTGGAAATACATGCAAAAATACTTGGAAATACATGCAGAAAGATAATGCTTTACTCCATTTTTTTTAGTTAGATTTTAATTGTGCATGTTCCAATTTTCTTAAGGAGTCTTCCTCCCCTTTTACCCAGAAGTTGTTTCTATGTTTGTACCATATGAAAACCATATTTTCCTCATTGTCATCCTGAAATCTCAGCTTTCAAATTCATTCATTTATAGAGCAAAAACTGTCATTTTTTATGGTTAACCTTAAATACAGGTCAGGAATCTGTCGGGCATTCCCTCCTGCCATGTCATTGATTTTGCAAGTACCGCTCGATCTGGCATGTTATTTTGACAATGTGAATCGGAAATGTAAACCAGTGATGTATCATTGTATAAAGTTAGGTAACATTTCCCTTCATGTTGCTGGTCCCATTCAAGGCTTTTCTTGCTAAATTTGGTGGGAAACCATTGGGTGTATTGAGTCTATCCCCACATGCTCGTTTTGGGAATTTTGCCTCAATAATGTCATGTGATCCCACAAAATCCTATTGACACATAAAAACCCGACTTTTAGCCCACAAGAGTGCTAGTATTTTTAGCATGACCCATAAAATATCTTCTGGTGCTTAAACTTATTGACTCACTTTTTATCCCGTAGTACTGACATGCGTTTGTGTATACAGTATAGGCACATGCAATGCATTATGGGATTGCTTAAAACTCTCTGGGTGGAACCGTGCAAGTAGCAACTTGTGGTTTGCTTTATCACATCTACTATCATAAGACCACAAGTTTGTTTCCTACTGACTGGTGTGGAGAACATGTTAAGTTTGAGTAAAGGTAACAAAAAGAACATGATGAAACATATAGTAGATTTTTTCAGAATTCTTTTTAAAGAATTTTGAACTTCATGTTAAATTCTTTTGGCACCAAAATTTATGACACTATGTATGTAGTGTTGCCCAGGGGGTCTATATATAGAATTGCATATAATTTAAAATATGAACCCAATTATCTCTAAGCATTATAAGGAAAAAAAAAAGTTCACCGTGCATTAGAGTAAACTTTATTATTAATCGTTCCACCATTTGGTTCGATTGTAGCAAATATTGTGGGCCAATCATCAGCGTCTAATCCTGGAGTTTATTCAGCACAGAATCGTCCTGTGAGCTCCCGCAAAAAGGTTGTAGAGGCAATAGCTGCCATTTGTCAGAATTCACAGCAAAATACTATTTGCAAGTCTTTGTCAGTGGCTCTTAAAAATTGTTCTTATGGGGCCCGGGCGACTATCAGGTGATTATGTTGCCTGAAGAACGCATTTCAAGAGGCACTGACATGCAGAATATCAATTGATGAGTCATCCTAATACATTGCAGCACACAGATGTATCACATGCAGCTATTGGCACTTACGACTTTGTTGCCTCACATGACGAGATGACGCTGTGAGAGAGAACCCACCCTCATTGCGTCATGTAAGTATAGTTTTTCGCCAAGAACCACAGGCACGAAAGTATCTCGTTTCGCGACCTCAACTACCGACGCCATTATAGCATCTGTAACCCTCTGTCAGGACGGTTTTGTAGTGCTGGAGAAAATGTAAGGTAATATAGCAAAGAAAGTAGAAGTATTTTGTTATACCATCGAAAAAAAAAAAAAAAAAAAAAAAAAAAAAAAAAAAAAAAAAAAAAAAAAAAAAAACAGACAGATGAGTAGAAAAAGTGTTTAAGCTAGGGTTAATGGCTACATATCAAATACTTTGTGGTCCATTGACTGTAACAAGTTTGATCAAGAAAAAAAGTCTTGTTTGCAATCTAAGTCAGATTGGATGAGAAGTAATGGCCCAACTGATATGCCAGCCTGACAGATTGAGTACAAAATGTACTCGAGTCAGAACTCTAATGTAATCGGAACAATATCAATACTATGCGCCTTGGACTTAAAAAGTTTAGAGTGTCTAATATGGTCGAGTCAAGAAAGATGAGAGGCAGAGGAAGTCAATATATATTTAAGACATTTAAATTGAGAAGTACTCAAGTTGGAAGCTTTTATTACAGGTTGGATTTAATTTTATGTTCCATGTTCGTTGGCAGTAGTGAAACGGAGAGAGGGCGGGAGCTAGTATGGGTGTCCTTTAAAGGTGTCTAGTTCCGATTTATGTGTATTGGTGTTCTCTACTTGATAGGGAGCTCGTTCACTTGCACATCACCCCATCACTGTACCGTGGGAAACCCTTGCGGGTTTTGATGGTAGATGCATAAATGCAGGTTGCAAAGCCCATTCAATACGTGTTTACTATTGATGTACCACTAAAAAGCCAGTTTTTTTGTTTATATCTTGGGGAATGAAATGGCTTTTAGGGCTCACATTTCAGGATGGCATTTCAAGTGGATTTCAAAATCGTTACTACTTCTGGTAAATCAGGGGGGGGGGTTCCAAAGATGATTGGAAATGCACCTTTAAGCAATAATTGAAACTTGATGGAGGATTGCATATAAAGTATTCATGAATATTGTTATTCTTTCAATGGCAACAATAACTTAGAAGCATTGGGTATTTAACTGTGTGTCTCCCTTCAGAAAAGCTATATTTCAGATCATATTTTATGACCGCAGTATGACCAGAGGCGGGCGGTTTTGAAGAGGCTTTGTTGCAGAGACTGTTGAAGAGGCAGTAGGAATTCTGGACTATATGGCTGGACTCACAGGAGTGTAAACATCTTGCTTGTAATAATGTAAGGAAACAATCAATTTCTGAAAGAATTCAATCTATATTTATGTTTCTTAGTTGCATAAATTTGAATGATGATTGAAAATTGCCAGTTCAAATAACATGGATTACATTTTTGAGATGAAACAATCCAGTGTTGTAAGTGAATCTAGCTTTAAATCCTAATCCTTATCAGTGTGTTTCTATTAAGACCCAAGAGTGTTTTTGATCAATCCCTGATGCCTAGCAATGTGCCTATACTGTACTGTACTGTACTAAACACATGTCAGTACTTAATGTAAAATGCATTCCAAAAGTTTAAGAACGAAAGACATTTCATAATCATGCAAAAACTCCCCTACGTACTAACGCTTGTGTTGGCTAAAATGAGCGTTAAAGTCAGGGTTTTTGAGTGTTAAGAATAGATTTTTATGTGATCACATGACCCTTTTGAGGGGAATTCCAAAACTGGTGCATTGTGGGATTGACTCAAAACAACCCTCTGATTGAGACCCAACATTCTGGTATAAACAAAGGAATTACAATTGTGCCCGGGAGGGGGGTCTCAAGTTTGGTTTGGGTAGGGACGTGCCTCCAAGACGTTGGAAATGTAGGACCCATGCTATCCAATATTTGCAAAAATGGACCCTAGCTATACCAGAGATCCAAATTTTGAGGCAATTTAACTCCAAATTCGCCTTTTCACTGCAATCTTTTGAAGCAAATTGGATCAATTTTTGGCTTCAGATTGAGAATTTGCCTAATTTCGTCAACAATTTTGTAGAATATTTTGGTTTCCGATTGAAAAATGTGACTAATTTTCCAACAATTTCATAAATGTTGAAAAAACGCCCCATTTCTATACCAAAATGTGCTAAACATGTGTCATTGATACTCCAGGGGAAATACTTTTTTTGTCCGGCATTTACCCTTCTTTTGGTAGGATAATGTCAGAGAAATTCTCAGGTAATGTCAAAGAAATGCACACTATTTACAGTGAGGTGCGTCATTCCAGTGATAGTAAAACAGAAATTAGCAATTGCATGGGCATCAATTAGTACACGGTGATTTTGTCTACTATCGTTTCCACAAGTTATTTTTTTGTTCTCTTTTTACAATCAATTATCATTTATGGTAGTTTTCGACCCCCCCCCCCACCACCACCACCATGATCCCATGAGCAGGTCTCCCTCACTAACCTCAAAGGCAACTATTAATTTTACTGATCTTTTGGACTTCAACTTGTTCCTCTATATGAAAAATACTGAAAATTTTACATATTTTAAAAGAAGCAGGAATGTGATTTGAACCTGTTATATGGCCTCCATTTTTCGTGATTAAACTTTTAAAAATATTTTTTTTTTAATCAAGTTTTTAATTCTTGAGAAAAATTTCTCACGGGAAAAGACTGTAAAAGAGAGAAAAGGGGAATGCCCTAGTTTGTTTGCTAGTGCACCCGGTTTAATTGCACAATAGGGGAAGTGGGAATTCCCCAAGGATGCTAAACTTAGAAACTTTTTTATGTTTTGAGATCAAAACATTGTAGATGAAAAAAAAACAGAAAAAAAAAAAAAAAAAAAAAAAAAAAAAAAAAAAAAAAAAAAAAAAAAACAAAACAGGGAATTTCCCCACAGAGTTATATATATGGACACGTGATGTGATTCAGGTTATGTTTTATGCATGATGCTGTTGTAATGTCTATTTTATAGACTGGGATCTGGTGACGTCATTATATATTTGAGATTTGAGCTAAGTCACGCCGTCAGCAGTTGCAATCGCTATAGCAGTATGGTTATAGCTAGTTTTATTCTACAATAATGGTAGATATATGCTCCACACAGGCCAGATTGATAATTCCATGTGAGAGAGTTGCTGTAATTCTACTGTCGTCTTTGAGCCGAAAGTGCTGGAATCAAAGTAGGATTCCAAATTGTGGACAGATCGAAATCGTGGTGATTATCTTGGACTAATATACTGTGAATTTATTATCGTCGAGGGACTTAAATGTAACCTTGTCGTTCTTGAACTGCTGGACAAGATACTTCCGGACTGAGAAGATTCCCTTGGAATATATTACCTGAGGGTTTGTATGATACTGTGCGCGTATCATTTTGAGTCTGTCGCTGAGAGGGGACATATCATCGTTAACGCAACCGCCTCTTTGAAATAAGATCAGTTATAAATGTGTGTGTTAATTGTGTTAATTTTGATTTATGTAAGTTTGTGGACATACCAAATTCTAACCAATTACAAAATCATTAAAATCTGTTTATTAATAAAATTCAGATCACTGGGCCACAAGGCTAATTTATTTGGTTTGAAAGGGATTTTGACCTTAGGCGTCACAAAGACGTCATAAAAAAACGAGACACTTTTCATGAAGACAGGTACCTAACCACAAAACCAGTAAGGATTGGTTTGCCAGATTTGCGCAATGTATCCTTGATAACATTTAAGGAATTAAATTGATACTGTATTTTGACAGCACTCAAATATAATGAATAGTGCCACTCTGGAAAGGTTGTCACAACTTATGCTCCAGGGAGCATAAGTGGTGGTCAAAAATCTAAGATTTGCCACATACGCAAGCATTTCTTTTGGGAACAAGCAGAGGCAAACTAAATTAACGTATGGGGATTGGCTGATAATTTAAATTTTAAGCCAATTTTGATGGAATTTTAGTATGTTTTCTGTACTTGGAACAATAACTAAGATTTGTGTTAAGACTAATTCCCAAATTTTGTTTTTTAATTTTCAAATTTTAGCAATTGTTGTTCAGTGTTTTATACCAGACTTAAAATGTGAAATTTAGATTTACACGTTTTTTTAGACTTGGGACAAAGTCTTAAAATTGGGATGTTGTGCAAAAAGGTTGTGTTGTCAAAGCGTTCTTTCTATTTCGTTTTCCCCTCAATGTTGAACATCAAAAACCTACCTGTTTCCAAGTTGGTTCCTAATAGATTAACGGGCACTACAAAAAGGTTCCTACTTTGTACTTTTATTTGGGGGAGCAGTAGTTCTACTTTTGGGGAAAACTCCATCGTTGAATCATAAACTCACCCAAGCACATGACTAACAAGTATTGATGCTGATTACACCTATAATACTCCTTGAGTTTTTACCTGTTCCTCATCTTACAGCGTCTGTTTTTATTGCGCTGCCCTTACATGCGCACAATTGTGAGATTCTGAGCTAACAGCTGCATATCCATAAAAACAATGATCAAATAGCAAATTTGATTCAATGTCAGTCAATGTGAAAAAGCTACCATGTTTCAAGAGACAAAAGGGACATTTCCAGAAAAAGCATCCCATATTTTTTAAAACCTGGGTTTTTTGTTTTTTGAAATTCCTGCCTTAAAGGGATTAGCAGCGATCTTGCGAGAGATCGAAAAATTTGGAAATGCATTTGTTTTAACTCATAAATTCAGGGATACGTGTGTACATATAACTGCTTTTTAATTAAGGTAGAAAAAACCACCAATAGTAAAAAAAATGAATTTTGAGAAATATTTGTCATACCGCGCTCCCGTAAATAGCCGTACAGCGAGACGTCTCAAAAATCTACCAATAGAATAGCTGATGTGTTTTTACACTGACAGAGAGCAGAGAATAACAAAAGATCAATAATGTTTGTGTTTGAGGGTCAAACTGTATGATCATGGGGAAAAACATTACGCTTAAATCTGGGATGTTCACCGAGAAAGGCTTTTTTGATCTCAAGTCGGAATTTTGATACGCACGTATTATAGAAATTAAAGAATCAGATAAAAAGTACTGCTGTCTTTAATACACCGGATTTCAAGCCAAACCACTTGAGGTTATGTGTGTATATCATGCCAGTAACAAAAATACAAAAATCTGAAGTTTGATGATTTTTTCTATACTTGTTTCGGATAGCAAATCGCTGCTAATACCTTTAAGGCAGAAGACACATACGGGTCACCTTTGTCCACTGTTGTTGTATTTGATGTCTGTTGTTGTTGAGAAAAAGGGAACATTTGCCTCTATATCCACATACTTCGAAGGATTTAAACCAAACTTAAATCGTTTAATGCAAACATGGATCCCTCATTTGCTGATGAGGTCGAAGGTCCCACATCCAAGGTTCAAAGGTCATGTGAGGTCAGTTGTAAGATAGGCTAAAATGTTAAAAATCTGACTTCAATTGAGTCCATAGGTGCTGCAGCATTTATTGATTGCGGTCAAAGATCACATTCCAAGGTCAAAGGTCATATGAGGCCTATCATTGACAAACCGCGCACGGCAGTTGCCACATTGCAGTCTGAGGACCGATGTATTTTATTACATTATTTGGAATGGCTTACCAATGTTTTGTTTAGTAACACCCTGAAGTAAATAAGCACGAATACGCCGCGTTATGTCATAAGATCAATAAGGTGATGATCTGGCATTTTGTCCCTTGCATGAAAGAAAAATCAAAGCATGCTTTCTATGGGGATGATTTAGGAAAGCAGGCAAGTTCCAAAACATTATTTTTGGTTTTATATCCCCTGGCTTGAAAAAGCATAGAGGGATATGCGAGGGTTTGAACATGTCAGTCTGATAGTGTATGTATGTGTGTTCAGGGTGCGTTAGGTTTGTGTTTTTTCGCGTATCCTTCGAAAAGTTTAAGCCGATTTAAACCAGGACTGGGTGAGAAGGTTGCAATAGGGTTCCTTCATACGTGGATGATGTCAAAGGTAAGGACAAAGGTCAAAAGGTTCATCTGAGTTCATGTTCCAGTTCCAGTCAGCCCTTTTATGACAAAGCGGTACTCGAGTCACATTTTGCCTTATTGAAAGGCGTTGGTCCTGCAAAAACAAGCATTATGGGATACATATTTTTTGTACAAATATTTTTAGCATTACTTAGGCTCACCATTTAAAAAAAAAGTAATCCCATAATGAATGGTTTGCAGGGTGGCCCTTCAAGGCAAAAGGTGAGAACTCAGGTTACGCCCTTTTGCTAAAAGGGCCGCAGTTTGGTTAGGTTTCGGTAGGTTTTCGTTTCGCGTTTCCTTCGAAAAGTTTAAAGTTAAGTCCGATTTTTTAAACCATAATTCTGTTTTCAGAATCTTCCCTCATATACCTTTGTACACAATTTAATGTACAATAAAATCATGAACCTGAGATGGTGAATGAGTTTTTGAGACCAGGACAGGAGTTTTTCTGGGAGGCTTCTGATGGCGGAAAGTAGTTTAGGATTGTTCCATTACTTTTGGGTCGGGGTGTCATTATTTGGGTTTTGGTTGTTTTACAGTTGTTAATTTTTGGTTGGTTCCTGGGTCTTCTGGGGACCCTTTCTTTGGTGGTTAATGGTGTCCTACTGGTCCATTTCTTGGTTTTCCTAGTGTCTACTGGGTTCATTTATTTGATGCTTCCTGAGGTTAACTGAAAAAATGTGTAGTTCCCATACATGTAAGTGGTGTTTGAAACTTGTGTTCACTTCCTTTTTAGATTCCCATGGATCCTCTGTGTCTAAATTGTCTTTTCACAATGTTAAAGATACTAAACTTGAAGATCCGGTCAAGCCTGCTTCCCAGTTTGGGTTCAAGTCGATTTCCTGAAAACATAATAATGATAATATGGATGGATTTTTATCGCATGATACAAGAATTTATGGTCTCGCAATGAGTTTTGAAAATAGTGCGGCTAGTCAGCTCCGCGACTCGTAAGCAATATTAACAACTCATAGCTTGCCGAGAAATTCTTCTATCTACTCAAAATCATCCTAATTTATATCAGAATTGGGTGAAGGGTGCAATAGGGGTCCTTATATGTGTCTGATGTCAAAGGTCATGGACCAGGTCCAAAGGTCAACCTGAGGTCATGTTCCCAGTTTGGTTAGTTTTTTCTGGTCGTCTTGAAAAGTTGAAGTCCGATTTACACCTAACTTGGGTCTCTGAAGTGCAATACGGGTTTCCTCAATGTTGTTGAGGTCAAAAGGTCATACATCCACGGTCAAAGGTCAACTGTGCCAACTAACCCCCTTGTGTATACTGCCATTCTTGCCAGGGGGATCGCGCAAAGGTTACTTGCTGTATTTTACTTTTACTTGTTTGTGCCCAATAAACCTTTAAACGTTCTCGGTAGATGTTCTACAACGACCAAGAGTAAGTAAATGAGAGAAATTTGTATACTAAAAAAAATCTCTGTACCATTAACAGTGCAACGAAGGATTTTGAGGCACCCAATATTGTGTCGTAATAGTAATTTTAACTATAGATTAGACACTCAATTCGATTTATTACCTTGTGTTTGTACAAACATTTGTCGTTAAAAGTTAGAAAAAACAAAACACGATTTTGATTTTGGCTTATAGTTCAATGTAAAACATAGGGCTAATTTTGTATTTGCCTCCATACAGAAAATTACAAATTTCACAATTTTGTATTAAAGAAAACATTCTCAGCTTAATCCTTTCAGAGGGAGTAATTTTTGATGGAAAGCCTTATATCAGGGCAAAAAAATTCAGTACTTTCAACTTTTTAGGGGACACCTGATATGTGGAAAATTCTCTCGTTGCCCTTTAATGCAACCTCTAGTTGTGCCCCGCACACACTGGTATAAACCAAGACTCGCAAGTGAATGAGACTGATTCGATTCTACTGCATTTCTCTAAAGAAAAAAATGGTGAAATGAACGTGAAAAAAAAATACACAAACATCTCGTGCAAATGGATTGCATACTAAAAAGCCGTGATATGAGAGAGAGATGGAAAAAAAAAACGTGAGGACTTTATGCAACAAACTGCAGGGACCGATATAAACATGTATATTGCATAAGCAAACTCCACACTTTCTTATCCCGAAATGAAGAGAGCTTGTTTAGATTAACCTTTGGACATGCGCTCGTATTCATGAATAAACATTTTTTCAGCTGCTATAGACGTCATTACAGAAGGTGATTCATGTTTTGCCCATATTGAAGTACTTTGCCTCACATCTGTTAGCTTTCTACAAGAAATTGCATTTCCATTCAATAGAGGATTGCCAAAAGCTTTGTTTAGCAGCCCAATTTAGACTTAAGGTGGAGTATTTATAACAATTAAATTCCATAGAAAAACTGTGGCCTAATTACACCCTTCTCATCCACTCTGTATCATGCCCTTTATTTCGTTAACAGAGGCAGTTGCCTGTGACTAAAAATTTTGGTATGAATATGCATTTTAATCCCAATTTTTGAGGGATTGCAACCAATTCTGGCCTAAATTTGGCCAAAATTAACTTAAAGCAATATTAGCACATTTTTTTGAAGAGTACCCCCAATTTTTCAAAAATTTTGAGATTTTTACACGGTTGCATTGGTAACTGGCTAGTAACTATACCTGTGAATGGTTAAGCTCGAAAATGTCTATGTGTCACAAACGATCCCAATAAATTCAACGGCTGCTTGAAATGGTCTTCCAATGTGAAATAGCCGGGAAATAGCGCCATGTACGTGTCTACGGTCACTCATTATGTTTATGGTTTCAAGTTAGAGGTTATTTTCTCGAGGTGGCACTATTTCATCATGGACGGATGCATAAACGTAGCATTTCCAGCTCTGCCGTTAAGTCCAATCTGGGATCCCAATTCTAATTACAAAATCGCTTACTTTATGATAAATATGCATTTTTTTAGTATTCTCGTTCACAGGTATAGTTTCCTAGACAATTACCAACGTAACTGTGCAAAAATGTCAAATTTTGAAAATTGGGGGCGCTCTTCAAAAAAAGTGCCAATATTGCTTTAAATTGGGCTAATTTTTTGCACTTTGTACACATTTTGCTCTGCTTAGCTTTTTTGGAGCAGGTCACTCGGACGACAGCTCCTCTGTCTTGGTTGCCTCAGTATGCCACTGGAAATGACACAATTTCAATGTTTGATCATGGAAATAAAACAAAGCAGTTCTCAAACAGTTTTGCAATCCACCTTTCCTTCACTCTCTGCACAATCTCTAATGACCTTTGACCTTGGTATGTGAACTTTAACCCTACCATGACATGCAAGTCTGTATGGTGCATCTATGATGAGCTTGGTGGCAATTAAAGGTGCTCGTTCCAATTTATTTGTGTTCTCTACTTGATATGAGAGCCTGGCACTTGCCCATACACCCCGTCAAGTACCGTGGGAAACAAACTTGCGGTTTTTATGGTAGACACAATAATGCATGCATGTTGCAAAGCCCTATTCAATACTGTACTAATATTGATGGTTAACCACTAAAACAGCATTCTTTTGTTTAGATCTTGGGAATTAAATGGATTTGAGGGCTCAAATTTCAGGACGACAATGAGAAAAATACGGCTTTCATCTGATCTCAAAATCGATACTACTTCGGGTAAATCAGGGGGTCCCAAAGGACGATCGGAACACGCACCTTTAAGATGTCCATGCATGAGCACCGTTGAAAAAGGTTAACCGAAACTGTAACACACCAAACGCATTTTTTTTTAAAAAACAGACAACAAACACATGACATACAAACACATACACCCCCACAAGGACAGAATACTGTGAATTAGTAGTGTGCCTCCTGCACTATAGTGAAGGCGACACAATGAAAGGCAGCACAAATCTGAATAGCAAGTGTGAACGGGATATTCAGTCAAATCCATGAAATAGATATCCACATTAATTTTTTGTCATTTTGGTTGATTTTTAAAGTTCACAGGGGATTTTCCCCAAAATGTCCGCCACTTTATTAATTTCAACCAAATGTACCTGTTTTTCAGGATTCACCACCAAATTCTGGATTTTTTACAAAATTCAATCACAACCCTTGGGAGTTCAATACAGCATTCTTGGTCATTTTTTCTGGCAACCACCATTTCAGTACATCGGTCATTAGATATACATGCAGGCAAGTTTGCATTTGTTCTTCAACTGGCAGCACGCTGCGATTGTCTTCTTCTTCCTTCTCAGACGGCCAAACCAAAATATTGACAAGGTCGATATGGATTTTGAATTCTGAAGGGTGTTTTAATGGTAACGTACAGAATAACTCTGCATAAAGGTTCATTTTTTTTCTCTCTTTCTCCTCCAGGATAGCCAAGCTTGTGTGACTTTGTATGCATGCTGTACCAATGATCAGAAAGGTAAAAAAGGGGGTGGTTTTTGCCCCAGGTGTATCCAATTAATTACCTTGGGGGAATAGTTCAATGAGAAATTCTCAAAAGAGGCCGATTTCCAGAATTTCAATTGATTCTGATGGAACAATTTTCAAATTAAACATTATGGATATGTCACAGGCAGGGGCGGTAGAACAGTGGAGGCCAGTAGGTGCAGGTGTCCCACTTTTTGAAGCAAATGGAAAAAGTGGCCCATTGGAAATACATAGAGAAAGGGGGGAAAATCAGTCAGGTGGCCCCCGACTTAAACAAATTCCACCATGGATATTTATTAATTACATAGAGCTGCAGAGCCTGTAGATATGGAAAAAAATGTACGCCTTGGCCAGGTTCGAACCGGCGCCTTCAGAGTATAGCAACGACGCTCTGCCAATTAAGCTATCCAGCCAAGTTGTGAAGGGTGGTTAGGTCCGAAAGGTGTTTTCTTCTGTTTCCTAGCGGTAGCATCGGAGGTGTATTACACATATAACATTAAGCTTAAAAAGTTCATAAAAAATATGAAGTCTGATTTTGATGTTCTGTAACAAGTATAACTATCCCAACATACCATGCAGGTTGAAAAGATTGAGAGAAACCTAATTAGGACAAAATTGACTGCTTGTACTGCAACATGCAATTGAATGAATGAAGATTTGGATGGATCAATAATAGTTCCTTAAATCCTCCCCAGACCCAGCTATCAAATTGGGCAACTTTGGCTGCAATCTCAGATAACGTTGGGATTTTGCGTCCTTTTTTGACCAGGTCTCCAAAATTGTGCCCTTTCTGCACACCAAATTTGGGGACGTGGGCAGAGTCCGTTGGTTGAAGCAAAGCCATTTTTTCCCGTATGCCAAATTTTATGTATAAGAAATAATATAACAATAAAACAAAAAAACAACCTAAAATTAAAAAAAAAAAAAACCCTTAATTAAGCCTAGTCAGGTAACCTTGATTGGAATCACCAGGATGTTAGAGGAACAAGTTCGGATGTCTCCATGTCATTTATGTCATGCGGGTGAATTTTGTTGTTGGCCGTTCTGTCTTAACGTATCACTCATGCATGCCATGCATGCCTTGAGTTCATGAGCAAGAGGATACCAAAAAGTAGGAAGGAGGACGATCAGTGTAAATGGATCTCTCCCACTGGACAATCGACAATTGCTGCTGGTTTACACAAGCCCAAACCCCATAAAAATATGGCACTTAATTTTGGAATTAATATAAGCGAGGCAGAGAAGTGGGGACATATAAAGAGTACTAATCTAATTCTATCTGATAGGGTATGAACTTAAGATTTTAAGTCAAAGACACAAGGTATCGAGAAAGCACCAACATTTTTTTGTAACCGTTTTTGTTGTTGCATATTTGGAAGGCTTATTAAGGTAATTAGATTCACACCGAAGTGAATAAGCTGAATCCACCATCTTTATTGTGATAATAAGATAATTTTATTATTTTTTGCCATGCCTGCTTTCTATAGTGCCAATTAGGAGAGCAGGCAAGTTCAAAGCTGGTTCTACTTCTGGACATAAAACTTGAAAGGTTTCAGCATAGTAGGTGGAAAACCAATCAAGTGCAAATAAATTGAGTAATTTGTATCCTACAATCATTCTTGTGTCTATTTAAGTCAGTTTGTTGGATTATGATCAGAAAGTTAGCATTTCAGTGTGTTGTACGTAGAGGCATTCCCATGCCAATTCAACAAATCAAGTACACCATCACCTCATGGGATTTCTTTTCTTTTTTGGGGTATTGAAAAGATATTATGAGAAACTAAAATCCTGAAAATTTGAGCTCTGTACTCTTCGTTTCATGCTACAGCAATTTTAAATTTTGAGGGGTGGTCACCTCAAAAAAAATGGCATGTACCGGTGTGAAAGTCAATATTCAGAGAGGGACAATAAGTAAAGAACTACACACCTCAGAACTTTCAACTTGGCATGCGGGATGACATTGGCTGCAATTGCAAATATGTGATCAGAAAAAATGCCCCTGACTCCAATTTAAATTACAGGGGGTCAAAATGGATTCAAAAATCACAACACCAAACCATACCTCACCCATACTAAATTGGAGCGGGGGGTCACCTCAAAAACATGTTACCGGTGTGAAATTCAATATCAGAGGGCCATAAGTAAAGACTTACCACCTCAGATACCTCAAACTTGGCATTCTGTATTACATTTGCTGCAAATTGCAAATAGTGATCAGAAAAATGCCACTTGCCCCTCCAATTTAAAGTACAGGGGTCAAAAAAAATGGCTTCAACAATCATCTCACATACAAATTTGCGGGGGGTCACTCAAAAAAATGTACCGGTGTGAAATTCAAAATTCAGAGGGCCAGAGTAAGAAGTACACACCTCAGATCCTTCATAACTTGGCATTCTGGTTTACATTGTGCTGAAAATTGCCAATATGTGATCAGAAAAAATGCACAAATGCTCCAATTTAAAGTTCCTACAGGGGGTCAAAAATGGCTCAAAAATCACTCTCACCATACTTTCCCCCCAATCTCCACCCCCCCCCCCCCCCCCCCGCAGGGGAAAATTTACTAAAAACAATACCATACCTGTCTAAAACTTACTATATAACTAGACAATGGAGATAGTATTAATAAAAGTCATGATTAGGTTCAAAATAAAAGATCCCTGGAGGAACATTCTTTTTAAAAAACAATACCATGACTGTCTAACTGGTTACTAGATAACAAGACAAGAGTATTAAATAATAGTCTCATTACTGGGTTTAAGACACTATCAGTGATTTGAAAAATATTGAAATTGCAGGAATAGCTCAAGTGAAGGATAAGTCGGTAGAATTCTCATAAGTTACCTTTTCCAGCTGTAGAATTGGAAAGAAAATGAAGAAAACGTAAGTTTCCCAAGAGTAACGTTCCCCTTCAATTACGTGTTGTAGTAATTGTCCGTCGGACAGTAATGACTAAAAATCTCCGATTCTGTCCTTATTAGGTTGGCTTCGTCCTATCATTTGCAGGTTTGTTGTGATACCCTTACCTTGTTACGTACATCTGAAAATCTGATTTTGATGATTTTTTCGATTTGCTGAGTAGCAAATCCACTATAGTGTCTTTAAGAGATCCCACTTATGGGTAGACATGTAATAAATCAAGTCATGGGTGTTGACAGGTTGAGTTGAAGAGGGAAGGTAGTGCTGCATGAGTGGGGGTTCATGCAAGGAAAGAGGATGATGGCATATACAGACTTGGGCTTAGCCATCTGTAGCGGTGCTGACCACCAATGATATTCATGAGTTAAATAAATGTGATACACAAGGAGCCACAGTTGGTAGGTGCTCAGTACCCTCTATAATATGAAACTGACCATGCTTATTCGGGGTTAGAAAATCATACTAAAAAGGGTGTTGTAATGACATTGGTGAGCTGAAATGTTACTGAAATGTGCCAAAGGAGCTTAAAGACACTATCATGATTTGAAAAATTTGCATTTGCAGGAATACTTCACGTTGAAGGATAGTCTGTAGATTCTCATAATTACCCTTTTCCACCGGTAGAATTGACATAAAAGAAGAAAAAGGCAGTGTTTCATGATAACGATTCCCCATTCATTACGTGTTGTAGTAAGTGTCCGACGGACAGTCATGACTAAAATTTTTCCGATCTGTCCTTATTCGGTGGTGTGCGTCTTGTCATATCACTTGCATGGTATGTTAGAACTGTACTTGTTTACATAAATGCAAAATCTGATTTTGATGATTTTTTCGATTTTCTGATTTAGCAAATCACGATAGTGTCTTTACATTCTTGGTGCCATTGATACCGGGGGGGGGGGGGGGGGGGGGGGGGGGGGTGGTTCCAAGTTTGGTTTTGGGTAGGGACTGCTGGATGCAGCCTGGGGTTTCCAAGTTTTGGTTGGGTAAAGGGACGTGCCTCCAAGAGTCGGGAAGTAGACCCATAGCTATACCAATTTTTTTGCCAAAAAAGGGACCTATCGCTAAAGAAACACAGCGATGCAACGTTGGTGCCAACTTGAACACAAATTTGCCATTTTTTTCCTCAAACTTGTGAGAAAAAAAGCTGAAAATTTTGGCTTCGAAAGAAGAAATTGCACTAAGTTTTCCAAACAAATTTTGGCTTCCAATTGAAAATTTGTACTAATTTTCCAACAAATTTGGAAAATTTTAACAACGACCCATTACATAACAAAATTGGCATGAAAAAGGGTCGGTGAATACTGTAACAGTGGAAATTTTCGCGCTACAACATTAATTTTCGCGCTTATTCGCCCGCTTCTGAGCTACGCGAAATTAAAACACCGCGAAAATGTTTATTTTGTGTGTAGGTCTATGTAGGATAGCAGAAAAAGAGCGAATTTTAAAACACAAGCAAAAATGTAAAAACGCTGAAACGAGAAAAATTACACACGCGAAAAATTATCACTTTTACAGTTACTAGAAGGCTGAAAATAGACGTGGCAAGTCCCCTGTTCACCCCCGTATGGTCAGTTGTGTCGAATACCCCAGGGTGTGAGAGACGGGATATTCTTGTAGAGGTGTAGCGGTGGCTTGATTGTGTATGGGTAACGGCATGTTAGCACTGCATTACGCTTCAGGGTCACAACTTTTGGGTGTAAATTACAGCCGGAGCGGTGCCACAGGCGGATGGCGGAGGGGCAGAATATGGACAAAAGAGGAGCTGGGAAAAAGGA
Organism: Ophioderma brevispina; assembly: GCA_023653785.1. Lineage (NCBI taxonomy): Eukaryota > Metazoa > Echinodermata > Ophiuroidea > Amphilepidida > Ophiodermatidae > Ophioderma > Ophioderma brevispina. Next base: position 19,803 of record JAMKCH010005208.1, on the reverse strand, counting down.
GGCGGAGGAGCATAATTTGCCAAACTGTATGCCCCAACGCATCATTTGTGCTGCATCTTCCACAAATTTCCAACTTCTGGGGGGGGGGACAACATAGCAACAGACGTCACAAGCCATCAGCGATTTTGGACATGATGGGGTAAACAAAGCCTTTTAGGGTATTAAAAAGAGCTACTTATGAATTCCCATAGAAAGAAACCTATGGTATGTTCCTGGGGGAAATTTGACCAAAATGAGGGGTCCAATGAGAGGAGGGGGGCACTGAGCTAAAATGGGCAGTACGGCTATGTGTTGCTGGTCAAGACCCTTCCCAGTGAAACATCTCCTGCAGTTCTTTAGACCCCCATCCCTGTTCAAGTGTGCGTCAGTCTTAAAGAGACATTGAGGAGATTTCCAGAAAGAAGCGCCCCCAATTTTTTTTTTTAACCAGGTTTTTGCATATTTGGATGCTTTTTTCAAATGGATTAGATCACCACTGAAGTGAATCAGCCGAATACGCGTCTGTATATATAATATGATGATTTAGTACTTCTGTCGTGCCGACAGAAAGTCAAAGCACGGTGTTCTATGGGGACAATTACGATATCAGGCAAATTCAAAAACAAGAGTTGCGTTTTCTTTTGTACTGTTGTCCAATAAACCTTCGGAAACGTCTCTGGTAGGTGGTCTACAATCGATTCTTCAATTTGAGAGAAAAATTTTTTTTAATATTTTTAAAAAAATCTCCTCCTGTCAATTTAAGACCCTACTGCCAAAAACTCATTAAATTTTAGTTACATGCATTTGCTAAAATAAAATTTAGGCGCTTTGCCAGTTCTCAGCTCCACCTATAATTTTGCCCAAAAATTTTAGTTCCCAAGTCCATAAAATTGGCTTAAAATTAATTCTTAAGCCCCAAGTTTGGCATGCACAACCCTACCCAAAACAAAGTGAGTATGCCCCCCCCCCCCCCCGAATCCGAGGAAGTCAGTATTTGTAAGTCGGGCACATCACGTACAAAGAAATGTCAAACAATCATAGCCTAAAGGTCCATGGAAGCTTTAAAAATAATTTAATATCTCCCATAAAAGTTTTTTCACATATAATGGTATAAATGTAAAATCTGCATGAAGTGTATTTAAGAAACGTAGATTTGATAAAAATTGGGCATAACATCATAGGTTAAGGAACAAGCTTTGAAGGGAAATTACAATGAAAGTGAATTATGCATTGGCTGTGATGGACTCAGAGGAGTCAAAGTAGCATTTAGTTGCCTTTTAGTTCTTGAGCGTGACAAACAGGTTTATATGCGCGTTAAGGTGCTGCATCATGTAAAATTACTACACGCCTATGCACATAATGCACGACGGTGAGACACGACCTTTTGTTCATTTGTTGTTTGTGTGCTTTGGGCGTAGTGGGTGCTTCGGGGAAGCATCAATACCACAATACTACTGTAAAGAGAAGAAGACCTCAACTCAAGGACAATACAGCACAACCCCCCCAGATTACTACCTTTATGTGTATTTTTAGGACACAGTAGATCCTATACCAAACGTGTGAACTTCTTCAAATTCCACATGGGCTGGCCTGGCTGGTGTTGTATGATCGAGTGGTGTTTTTGTTTTGGTTATAGCTGGTACACGTGCATTTCGGAGGTGTGTCACTTGCTACTTTTACGCCAACTCCAGCATGTTGAGGTACGAAAATGTAAGAAATGTCTACTAGCACGTGTCCAGGGCCCTTAATCCTAAATATACCAGTAGGATGTCAATACTGAATAAAACGGGATCAAAAACAGTATAGAGGAACACATATATATGACAGATCACTAGCTTCATGGCACAATTACCCTGATTACTGCCGTGTTTGATCGGTCATATTTATTTATTTAGTTTAAACGTCCATATAACATGGAAAGTCCAGAATCAGCAAGGTTATTCTTCCCTGGGACCTTGTATACCAATACAAAATTTCAAAAATCTAATCAAAGAACTCTTAACAATGAAAATTACCCACGAGAATGACTTAAGAATAGTTAAAGCATTCATTTTAAATTATGTTATTTAAATACTCAGGTATGTGCATTTTAATTTCAGGATTTTTATTTTCAAAATTTCTCGCAATTTATTTAATTTTAGCCTGATTCCAAGTATTTTAGGTCAATTTTATGCTGTTTTTAAGGATTTTTGTTTACCAAATTCAGGATTTTTCTGCAAAACTCAATCACCACTGTTATGCTACTCAAAAAGTAAGTTCCATAATATCACACCTTTATATGATTTTTTTTTTAATGTTCGGTTTTCCAATAAGTTCAACTGGAGAAACATTGCTTTTAGAAAAATACAATTTAACTATGATCAAAGAAAGAAAGAAGAAAATCAAATGATACTTGTTATCCAACATTATGCAATTTTATTGAAACAATTACCTAAAGGATCTATAACCTTCTTTATATAGCAATAAAATCTCTACTTTCCATCTTGTCTGCTCTGATTTGAAGTGATGGTTTGCTTAAACCATGCATGACAAGATGACTATCTTTACAGACGCATGCATAAAAGGGTGCTTTGACGTGTGAATAAGCAAAGACTGACTGATGCCTGCTTAGTTAATGTCTGTCAAATTTATTTAGATGCCATTTGTACTGGTAGAAAAGTTGTCTTTAGATCTTGTAATGATCAGACATGTTTTAAAAGGCTGACTCAGAGATTTCCCAAGGAGGGCACCCTCAATTTTCAAACGATTGTGTTTTGCATATACATAATTGCTTGTCCATATATAAACACTGTATCAAATAGCTAAGTTCAAATCAAAGTCCTTCATATAGAAAATCACAACTTTGTTTATAAAATTCCCGATCCATATTTTTTGTTATACACGGCATCCTATGGCACTGGTATACTACATTAAGTGTAAGGCCATAAAAACAAGAAATCTGATTCATCTCAAACTTTTGACTTGGCATTTGAGGCAAATATCTTGATTCTAGTTGGAATATTTTAATAAATACACAAATAAATATGTTTCAAAAATTTTTATTGTTAAAGCAGAAATGGCACAATTTTCACATTTTTTGTATGGTGATCATCTAGTAAACTACACCTGGGAATGGTGTGCCTCAACATTTGCATTTGTCATAAAAGAAGGGATTTTGTAATTAGATTCTAAGTCTATGACAGGGCTGGAAAAAAACACCAAATTTCTGTTTGTCCATTATAAAATAGCGCAATCTCACAAAATGACCTTAAAGCAATAACAGCACTTTTGAAGAGTGCCCCCAATTTTAAAAATGGGACATTTTGCCATAGTTATGGTGTAATTGCCTCAAAAAAGCGTATTTATCATAAAATAAGCGATTTGGCAATTAGAATTGGGATTCCAAATTGAACTTAACGACAGAGCTAGAAATGCTAAGTTTTTATAGTCCGTCCTGATGAACATCATGAACAGAACATGAAAACACAAAAGTTATGACCAATGCACTGGTAGTCCAAAGACCTGTCACTGTAGATGGGAACACATTGACAAAGTAGAGGAATACATCTATTTGGGGCGAGACTTAGCCTGAAGGAAAGAGGCAAGAACAGAGATAAGGGGAGACTTAGATTTGGGTTGGTGTCATATGGAAACTGAGTAATATCATGAGAGGGAATTACCAATGCGTCTAAAGAGGAATGTATTTCAATCAATCATTTGCCAACATAACTTACGATCAGAGACCTGGTCACTGACAAATAGATTGGAGAAGAAAATAGCAGTCAGCTCAACACAACATGGAAACGAACTATGCTTGGAATTACCTATAAAGACAGAAAAACAAATGTTTTGGGTTAAGGGAACAACACAAGTCCAAGACATTCTGGAAATCATCAAGCTTAATAAGTGGAGATGGGCAGGACACAGCACGGAGACAGGTAATAGATTGACTTCGCTATTAAATCTTGAAAGCCTATGGATTGAAGGAGGAGTAGAGGCCATCAACGCGTGAGAAGGCGGGATGACATTGGACAATTATTAGGGTTCATGCACTGGCAGGGAGCAGCAAAAGACCGAACAACGTGGCAGAAACATGCTGAGGCTTCGTCCAACAGTTTGGGGACAATGGCTGAAGATGATGATGATGATGAATAAGCCACCTCAAAGTAAAATGACCTCTAACTTGACTTGCCCGAACCATTAAATAACTAATGGAATGAGCGTAACACTGTCATGGTGCTATTTCCCGCAATTTCATTTTGGAAGGCGTTTCCAGCAGCCTGTTGCATTATTTTCGGAGATCCTCCGATATTAATTATTCGAATTACAAATTTCCTTCGTTTCCGACACATAGACATTTTCGAGCTACCATTCACAGTATAGTTTACTAGCCAGTTAACAATGCAACCCGTAAAAATCTCAAAATTTTTGAAAAATTGGGGGGGCTCTTAAAAATAAATGTGCTATTATTGCTTTAACTTGACTTCTGTAAACTGATGCAACACCCAATGAATGAGTGTTAGACATGTACCTGGCACTCTTTCATATTGAGGGTATTTTTCAGGTCCAGTGAATTGAAATGGATTCCTGATCTAATTAATTCTAATTAAATTTCCTTCTTTGACAATCGAGACTTTTGAACTTTACTTCACAAGTATAATTTACCAAGCCAATAATCAATTGCAACCTTGCAAAAATCTCATTTTGTTGGAAAATTAATTGATAGTGCTCTTCAAAGATTATTATTGTTCTACGACAGTTGTGAATGGTATGGTGTTATTTGATAACAATCTTATGGTCGCATAGTCCCAATCGCGTAATAGCTTCGTCCCCAAGGACTCCAGATTTTACTGGATGTGCTCGATGTTTGGTCGACCATATGAAAGGTGCAACAAGAGATTTTGAGACCCCATGTTGTGTCATAATGGAGTAATTTCATATAGATTAGACACCATAGATTTCTACCTTGTATTTGCTACGTAAATGTCCCTTAAAAGAGAGGGGAAAAGATGATTGTCATTCCTTATATTTTCAATGTAAAAACATAGGCTGAAAATCATTACTTCGCTTTTTAGAGACCCCTGATATGCAAATCTCTCGTTCACCTTTAATTTTTACACATAGTCTATTGTACTTACAAAATCAGTTTTTAGTTCTCATCTCGAAACGGATTGGAATATCAGCGTGAAACTTTACATATGAGGTTTGGGGTCAAGGCCATTCTATTTACATAAACGTATTCTACTTAAATCGGGTCATTCCCCCTTAAAAGTGGTGACCCGATCATGATTCAATTTTCAGTATGATGTTTTATCCTTCACATTCTACCTTTGAGTACTGTTGTTTTCTTCTATTGTCAACTGTTCAGTTGCAAAAAATAACATATGAGAATTCTTTAGACCTTATCCTTCAAATTTTTAGTTGACAGGGAGGGAGTTTTTTTGAGGATACAAATTTCTCTCAATTTGCAACATGATCCATGTAGAACCCTTGGTTGTAGAACACCCACCAAAAACATTGTTGGAGGTTTTATGCACAAAATTAAGTAAAAAATAAAACCCCAAAACTATATTTTGAATTGTCGGCTATCATAATCGTCCCTATATAAAAGCATGCCTTGGATTTTCTGTGTGCACGACAGAATAATACTAAATCATATTATTACATAAGACGGCGTTTTTGGTTTATTCACTTAGGTATGATCTACTACATTGGTAAGCTTTCCAAATATGCAAACAAAACCCAAAACAATGGGGTGGGTATTCTTCTGGAAATGTCCTGGCCTCTTAAAGGGATTAGCAGCGATATTGTGAGAGATTGATAAAAAAATGTGAAATTTCATTTCTCCTAACTGATAATGAGGAAACACGTGTGTACAATCATATAACTGTTTTTAAACCCCACCAAATAGTGCAAAAAAAAATCTAAGGTTTGAGGAAATTTTGTTAATACGTTTCTCCCACAACTAAACATACCGTGATTGGAGTCTCACATCTACACTAAACAGCTGATTTTGCGGTTTACACCAGATTACGAATGAATAAACTATCAATACTGTTTGGGTTGAGGTTTCGGTTTTTAAAAATGATTGATCATGGTGCACATATCACGCTTTTTTAAAAACGTGGGATCTGCACCGGGAAAGGCTTTTTTGAGCTAAAGTCGGTAATTTTTGATATGCAAAGCTAGATAACTTACAGAATCAGATGATTAAAAAGTACTGCCCTTGCCTTTAATAAAAGAGTTCAAGTGGCCAACCACTTGCAGGATATGTTCACATATCAGCCATAATCAAAATATTAAAAATAGGAATTTTGATGATTATTTCGATGTTTCAGATCCGAAAATCGCTGCTAATCCTTAAGACTATTCCTACAAAATGTCAAATATTTTGACTCTTTTTGGGTAATCCTCAGATTGATAGTGTCTTTAATAATATCGACATTGATTAGACTGTGCTTTTCTAGGCCAAAAAATTGGGAAACAAAACTTGCGCAATGACACCCATACATGTGCCGTTCAGATGCACAAGAATGTAATAAAATTTCCACAGTTTCTCGGGTGCAAATACTAAACGAAAAAGAACTTCAGATGTCATTACACAAATCCCAGTGCCTCCTTTATGCAGACAAAACAATTGTCTCTCAAGATGAATCTTCAAACTGGTACAAATTACGTACATTAAGTACTAAAATTACTTGTTTTAACTACTATTTTGTAATTACAAAAAAAACAATATGGCTGTCACAAAAAACCTAAGGAACCTTCATTTCTGAAATATAGGAAATGAATTTCAAAAACAAACATCAGGTGTCCGACCAATTTAGTAAGTAAATGACTTGCATCCCCCACAGTCTATTCCAACCAATTTACAGACATGAAAGGTCTATTGGGACTCAATCAGGTTGTTGAGTTGGATGTGTTGTAAAGTAAATGCACCGGCAGACGGCTAGAGTCTTGAAGTGAAAGCTGCTGGTGCAGATGTTGACATTCTTACCTGTTAATAGCAGGAGGGGATTTTTTTAGGATAATTAATGCAGAACGAGGTACAGAAAAAAAAGCAAAAGAATGCAAAAAAAATAATGAATTTTCTCTCAAATTTCACTCAATCGGTTGTAGACCCCCTTCCGAGAACTGTTTGGAAGGTTTATTGGCCAACAGGTGCAAAAGAAAACCGCAAAACCTTGTTTTGAACTTGCCTGTAAAATATGTAATTTGAAAATTAAAAAAAAATGCTTTGACTTTCTGTCGTGCACGACAGAACTACTAATCATCATCTTATTCGCCTACAGGACCGGCGTATTCGGCGTATTCCTCAGGTGTGATCTGATACATTGGTACCTTCCAAATATGTACAAAACTTAGGTCGAGAAAACTTGGGGGCGCTTCTTTCTGCAATCGTCCTCATTCTCTTTAAAGACACTATCAGTAATCCCCCCAAAGAATCAAAATATTGGAAATTATGTAGGAATAGCTTAAAATGAGATTAGACTGATTTTTTTTTTTCAAAAACGGATGAAAACTGTGTCCAAAAATATGATCTCCCATTCAGTTTACCTGTTGTAGTAAGTGTCTGTTAGGACAGTAATGACCTAAAATATTCAGATTTTGTCCGTATCAGGTTGCTTTTGGTTTCACACCACCTAAATGCTGCTCCCCTTCGATCCTGTACAAAATGGCGAATGAAAACATCATTTTCCTTCCTCAATGGAACAATCTCAGCCTTACAGCCTACATTCTGCTTGAAGACATCATATCTCCTGCCCATTCAATCATGAAATAGGGTAGTTCTCCCCACAAAATTTTCGAGCGAATGGACTGCCAAGACTAGCATGCACCATGGGATCCTGGAGGTCACAGCAGCTTTTTCAAGCACCTGTCCCCTGATAAGATCCGGTTTTAAAATTGGTTTGGTCGGATCACCACAATCACATATCAATGATCAACCTTTTTTTGATATTCCTCCCAAGAATTTTATACTTAATATTGTAGCAACCATGATTTGCAACCCAGATCTCGACATTTCTCTTAATTTTTAAGGGTATAACTTATGGCGAGTGTCACCAAAAAAAAACACCTCATTTGGCGTGTGGGCTGGACTTACCCGTTTCATGTTTTTTACTGGTGTTAATCCTATAAGATCTCAGATTTTGTAATTTAATGCATTTCTTGTCTCTTGAAAACCTCCTTAAACATGGTTTTGTGATCATTCATGAGAATAATTTTTTTTTATTAAGTGAGCACAAATAGTATTCTTTTGTCCCCTAAAATATATCCATATCTCTGCATCAGTACGTGTGATGGATTTCCTTAGATATCGCTCACCCAAAAAAAACATTTGTTTTCCATTGCTTTAAGCATATATCAGAATAAAATACTTACTCTGGCTCCTTATAGCACCTGGCCTTTGGAGAAGGGAAAGGAGGGGGCTTATTCGGGTAGTGGGTTTACCTCTCGGGGAGGGGGTTTACTTCGGGGGGGGGGGGGGGCTTGCTTGTAAGCATGTCACACAAAGTCCTAATTATATCTGACAAACACTTTCAAATTTAACTTGTATCAAATTGCTTCATCCCTTTCTGGATAAAAGAAAGAGCTCCATCATTGGTAAACGACCTGGCATGTACATCACAAAAGTTGCATGGCTTCCCTTTATCCATTTATTGTGGCTATTTAATCGGCTAAACATTGCGCAAGCCAGACCTGATGATTTTCACTTGACCCGACGTCCATTTACATTTCGCTTAGCAAACGAAGGCCAGCCTAGAGTGGTTTATAAGCTCCCTTCACACTTACCCTTTCTTGCCTCTCGGCAGTTCTCCTGCGCTGGACCCCCCCCCCCCCCCCCCCGCTCTGCAAGACAACACAGGCCAGGGGGACTCTTAGTATCAACCAATTTATTGAAAACCATTGCCCAGATCAAATTGACTTCCGAGGTCAGGTGGAGGTCACGAACTGTTTTCGCTGTCTGCTATACACAGTTCGTATAGGTTTTCAACACCACTAAATGCTGCTCCCATTCTTTCCTTTAAAAAAAAAAAATGGCGAGATGAAAACGTCATTTTCTCCCAAATGGAACACTCGACCTTACAGCTAACATTCCTGCTTGAGATACATCATAAAAAATCTCCTACCCAATCCATCATGATTAGGGTAGTTTATCCCCAAAATTTTGGAGCGACTGGACTGGCCAAGACTATCATGCACCGTGGGTCCTGGAGGTCACAGCCCTTTTTCAGTCAGAGTCCCTGTAAGAATCGACTTAAAATTGTTTTGTCTGATCAAAATACATATCACTGACAACCTTTTTTTGATATTCCTACAGATTTTTATATTATATTGAATAGCAACATGTTTGCAACCCGATCTCGCCATTTGTCCTCTCTCAGTTTTTGGGGTATACTTAGGCGAGGATCCACCAACAAAAAACCGCCTCATTTGCAGTGGGGGCTGGACGTACATGTTTCTCACGTTATTACTGGTGTGAATCCTTTTTGTGTCCTAATAACTTGTGAGTATGTTAGATACCTAAACTTGTTAACAAAACAGCAAAAATCTGATTTTGATGATTTTGGTTTTTTTTGTTTTTTGTTTGTTTTATTAATTTTCTGGTTGAGCAATCACTGATGATACCTTTGAAGTGGCAAACACGAGGTTTCACATATCAGTGTCCCTAAAAATTTAAAGCATGATTTGTCACTGATCAGAGCAAAAATATCCATATCCTGAAAAGCCCAGAGTATATATTGGGGGCCGGTGCAGCCGCATGATATATTGCCTTCCTCGATTTCTTTCTTTCTTTCTTCTTTCTTTCTCCTTCTTTCTTCTTTTCTCTTCTTTCTTCTTTCTTTGTTTGTACCTTCTTCAAAATGCCCTACTAGTGTCAGACGCTTTTTTTTTTGGTAAGATAGCATCGAGAATTGCCAAAGAACCCCCGACCCAAGGTTCTATATGGTGTTAACAGTTTGACCATAGGGGGTTACTTAGGTTCAACAGCGGTCATTTTCTCGGCTGCTAACACCCTTTTCCCTACTTCTCCCCACAGTTCCATGTGCTATCGATGCCATTCCGTCACAGTGATTTCAGATTCCTGGCCATATGCTTGTTCACGATTTGAATCCAAGTCCAATTTAGGGGCAAAAGGGGGGGCACGTGGGGTCTCTCTTAATTCCCTCTTTACTATTTCAAAATGCTACTAGGGTTACACATTAACTGATCTGACTAGACTTCTTCAGAATAACCCCTGACCCAAGTCTCACACAGGGTGTTGACAGATTGGGGTCAAATCACACAGGGGTCATATGAGGTCAGTCGCTCTTACCCTCCTTTTTTTGCTGTTTCTTCTGGCCACAAATCAATTGCTAGTCACTATACTGTCAGAAGAACCGCTGACCCAAGGCCCATATGAAATTGTTTACATTGGGGTCAAATCCGTATGGTTCATTACAGGTCAAGTCGCTCCTTAACCCTCCTTTTTGCTGTTTCCGCCACAAATCAATTGCTATACTCACTAGACTTGTCAGAAGAACCACTGACCTAAGGCCCATAATGGGTTGTTCTCAGATTTGGGTCACCAGGTCACCTTGGCCGATTAAGGCATTCTTTGAAAATATTGATGAGCCCCACAACCCCAGATATCAAATTGCTATAATCAACAACACCGACTTGGTCAGAAGAATTGCTGACCCAACCCTTAAAATTTGTACCAATAGATTGGGGTCAAAGGGCACATGGACAGTGCAAGTAGTCACAGCATGATTACCTCTCGTGGCTTTCTAAAGCACACTCGATGCCTAGTTATTTATTTGTTTTTCTTCGTTGGTACAACTTGCTCATCAAAGTAACTTGCACACTATGCTCACTCCACCAAGTACACAGTTCAGTGGTGTACTTATACACATTGACATAACGACCTTGTTATGATCTGGGTATCATGTAGCATACCCAAAAACCAAGGTGTATTTTCTAATACATTGGTGAAATAAACTACTGAAACTGTGCCAAGGGAATTGAGATTTTATAGCTCATAGTGAATGTTACAACCACATGACTGTGTTTGGTAGGAAATACCATAGTTGTCACTATCTGTGATTTTTGTATTGACAATTACCAAAATTTGACAAAAAATTTGTATTATTTTTTTTTTTTAGTATTTTGGGTACTTTCTCATTCTCATCCCAAAAATATTAATAACTTTGTATTTTTCTAACTATACATAACTCAATTTTGCATATTTCTGCTCAATTGACCCCCTCCTCATTTCAAGGGATTGTCACCCCATATGACATTTTGGAGATGTTTTTTAATTCCTTCACCCCAAACCACAGGTTCTTCTGAGTTGCTCAACATCACTTTAAAAATAGAGCTCACTCTCACTATTTTATTAATGAATAGATTTTAATCTGATTAAAAAATTAAAGAAATATTGCACATATATGCATTTGGATAACAAAAATGAGTCCCATGACTAGGTTAGGGGATTACCAAAATCATCTCCAAACCAGCCACCTATAAAAAAACACCAAATTCCCTTATTTGTATTGTTTATGATTAAGCTATTTTGAGAGCCACTTCTAACAGGCATGTAAAAGATTTAGATTCATAATATTTGCCTTTTTATTTTGGTACCAAAATATAGTAAAACATTTTGACATTCTTTGAATTGGGTGTAAAATGTGAACTATTTCCGTTTAATGCTTAATCCCAATATTCACTGTTCTATGTTCATTAATGTTCAATATAGCAGTTTTATTCACAGTGGGAGATTTGGTCACAATTTTTTACAACATGTACAGGTTTAAACAATTTTCAACATTATATTTGGTGTTCTCTTTATATCTGATAGACACTTATCCAATGTGCAATGTTCTATGTTCATTAAAGGGTGATAGTCCCGATTTAGGATATGAAGTTTTCAACTGAGTGATTGGCCTTCACCCCACAACCCCTCTGTAAAGTTTCGCTCCGATTTTAAATCTCTTTTGATAGTGAGAGCTAAAAACGTGATTTTGTAATCCCCATAGAGTACCAACTGGGGCACATTTTTCCGCTCATAACTTCCACACCAAACATCCTTTGGCCCTAAGATTTCACGGGTAAATGAGAAAACTAGAGCTTTTTCTTCTGATACCAAAATGTTTGAGACCACTTCCGGTAAAATTGGCTTCTGGGAACGACGCTATTAGCGATTATACCATGGCCCTTTATGTTCATATAACACTTTGTTTACATTGGAGTTTTGTCACAAATTTTTACAACATGTACAGGTTTAACAATCTCAACATTCTATTGGGTGTTTTCTTTTTTCTTTGTATCTGATATAACCATTTTTGTGTGAACTCACACAAGCATCACAATCCCCATTCACCTCATATATGAGGCATTTGGACTGGGCCTCTAACAGCGATGCTTTTGAAGGCAATGGTGTGTTAAATTGATCAATAACCATAGGGTTTGTGAAGTAGGGTAATACATGCAGGTGAGGAGACTTCTGGTAAATCATAGATGTAATTCCAAGGAGTTGGTAATCCCGACACTTTCGTGGCTCGTCCATAGATGCTTGTGTGGGGATGATTGTCCATTCATTCCCATATACGGTGACATTACTCCAATTTCTGAAAATATAAAAAATGATAAATTCATATAGTATTTTAATAGGAGAAGCATTTTACCAGTTCATCAAAACATGAAGAACATTTCTACCAGAAGTGGCATTTTTAGATGGCGAAGAATGGACTGTTGCATATTATATAAAACATTAATTTAAGAATTTCAAACTGTCCATTTTTTCCTCCAATATCAATTGTTATTTAAACTCCACATTTTTAGTAACAAATACTACCTGGTTAGAGGGAACTAGGGCACACTATTTTCCGCTAGGTAACTGGCTACGGGCCTATCACCCTGAACCCGAAGGTTGAGGGTTGATAGGCCCGTATCCAGTACCAAGGGAAAATAGTTGTGCCCTATATCCGTCGATATTCAACCATTATTATTTGTTTTAAATTACCCTCACTGTGACTCTGGGATGAGGTTGTAGGGAAACAGTTCAATCTATTTCTCTAGGAATAGCTCGCGTAATAGGAATCAGCCAATGAAATAGCATTATTATGTTCATGAAATTCATGAGGTGTAATAAAATATACTGTAAAACTCTGCCCTTTTGTGCTGTCTGGCTGTCTACATTTTGCGTAGAAAAACAATGCTGAATAGGCCAGCTTCATGGTGCTTATTCTTTCAAGCTGATTTCTGAAATTGTATGATTATCTATGATTTTCTTTCAAAAAATGCACCCCTCTTTATTTTATTTTAGGCCTCCGATAGGGTTTGTGCAAGTAGAACACTGAATTTTTTAAAACATTTTAGTTGAAAAAGGCATGCTGAAATGCAAGCTTTTTCTGTTTCATTGCATTTTGGTCCACTCATTACAGTCAAATTACTGCCTCATTCTGATGATGACTAAAACAATCCCCACCAACATCAAGAAAAGAAATGCAGAAAAGGGCAAAGGTTAAAGGCTACATTCTACACATTTTCTTCTTACCTTATTTTATTCATTTGGGTGGATTAATTCTGTATTATTTGGTTGGAATAGAGTATGATGTGCGAGAAAAATAGTTGGGAAGGGGATTCGAGATACGCAAATTTAGGCAGGTGTTGATGTTCTGAGTCAGAAATTAGGAAATAGGATTTTGAATACTCCAAATTTAAGCAGGTGAATTAAGTTCTTAGTATTTTAGTTTCAAACCAAATGTCTGCATCTCAGGAACCAAAACTTCATTTCTTCAAAGAACTTGGATTAAAAAGCCATATTAAATGTGATATGCCCTAGTCTCATTGGTTAAATATCATACATTGAAGCGACATATCATTTGAGAAATAAAAGCTTATTTTAGAAGTCTACTCCCCATTCCAGAAATATTCAGCACTAATGTTATAATATAAAATTCTGTATTGTCTGATAAGCACTCTCTCCATGGTTCACTTGGAATTGGGCAAATGATCAGGAAGCAAACCTGTCCTTCGGAGAGGATGTTAAGCCATTGGTCCTGTATACAAAGATAGGGTTGAACCCAATCCCCCCCAGCCTCAAAAAAAAAAAAAAGCGAGCATGTTAGGAGCTAGAGTGTCCCGTTCAGGATACCAGGCAGCCCCGAACTCAGCTGAATGACCCCCACAAGCCATATCAAAGAACTTGGTGTTAATGATTAAAAAAACAGTCATTCTTATCCTTTATTTAGACCAGGGGTGTCCAACCTTTTTGATTCAGGGTCCACATTGGTTGAATCCACAACTATTGCGGGCCACAAACAAGTAAATTGGGGTTCTCAATTTTGGTTTATGACGTGCCTACAAAAGTCTGGATGTATAGGACCCTATCTGTACCAAATTTTGCTGAAAAAGGTAACCAAAGCAATCCAGAGATGCAGATTTTGGATCAAATTTAACACAAATTTTCCATTTTTGTTGACCTTTTTAGCAAATTTTGAAAAATTTGGCTTCATTTTGAGGAAATTTGACTAATTTTCCCACAATTTGTAGAAAATTTTGATTTCAGATTGAGAAATTGGACTAATTTTCCAACAATGTTTAAAAAGTTCGGTTTCAGATTGAGAAATTGAACTATTCAAATGACCTCTTTTTAAAATCTATTAGTTAAGATATTTATGTATTTTAATTTTTCTGGAAAGCACCTCGCGGGCCGCATGAGAGCTCTTAGCGGGCCGCAAATGGCCCACTGGCCGCAGGTTGGACACCCCTGATTTATACCGTTTATTAAGTATTGAGTCAAAGTTCAAAACAGTAGCTTTTGGTACTTTCATAAAAAGCATTTTGCAACTCTTCAGTATTGGTCACCACGAAGCCTCCATGACTCCCCTTATAATCAAACTTTATAGATTTTGGTATAACCATGAAACCATTCATAGAGTTACATCCATTCAAATCTTTTGTTTGGCATATCCTAAAATTCATGTTTTTATGACTTTCTCTAAAGCGTTGGATTCTAACACAAAGTTTTAAGACCATATTTTGATCCACTGAATAATTTCCTATCAGGAAATGTATAACTTTACATAGCTTACTATGCACCCCTGATTTAGACTTACAAAGTTATGGCATGGAAATTGTCTGCCAGCACATAATATGAAACTACTCTTAAAGGGGCATTTTGTGATCCACAACCTCTGACCCAGACTTACTTTAAAAGTTAAAGGTGCAACAAGAGATTTTGAGGTACCCAAATATTGTGTCATAATAGTAATTTCATATAGATTAGACACTCAATACATTTCTTGCCTTGTATTTTGCAACAGAAATGTCTTAAAAGAGAGAAGAAAGGCGAATTGGATTTTGCTTGTATTTTCAATGTAAAACATAGGCTGAATTTCGTATTTGCTCCTATACGAAATTAAAAATTTCACAATTTTTGTACAAAGAAACATTTCTCGGTTTAATCCTTTCAGGTGGGGATATTTTTGATGGAAAGCTTTACATCAGGACAAAAATCAGTACTTTCGATTTTTTAAGGGACACCCATGTGAAATCTCTCGTTGCACCTTTAAGATCATCTGAACCATTAACGTTAGTAATCCATGTGTACCTAATCTTATGTGCAAGTTCGGTCGTATCTGTAAAGAAATTTGCAATTTTGTATTTTCTATCCATAATTGGACAAAAATTACAGCACAGTGGCCTATGGGACTGTGGGAAACAAACAATTGCTCATAACACAAAACTGCAAAATCAGAATCAACTGATTTTCTCAAAGATATCTAGCAAACAATGAATAAAACAGAAGGTGTTGAAAGGTGTTGCCCCTTTAAATGAAATGTGTAAATCCACCTGGGCACTTTGGGTGTTATTTTGCACTATTTATGAACTCTGATTGGAGATTTCACTGAGATAAATGAGAAATCAATGACTTTTGGGTATATAATTTGAACTACTTGCAAATAACAAACATATAAAATATACATAAAACCAAACCAAAAATTAATTGATAAAATGTACACATGAGTAATTATCATGGATAAGAGAATGGGTTATAAAGAAAAAACACAGCTGTGCTCTCATATCGAGAGAGAAACACCAACCATTTGTAAAAAATACCGGAATGTAACATTGACACATGCCTCCATGTTTAAAGCAATCAATTCTACTTCAGCAACTCGATTGAGTGGATACAATCAATGAAGGATAGTGGAGTCATAATGCTGATTAAAGTCAGTTTGTCACACAAAATCCATGAGAAGTGACCCAAGTCACATTTCTCAAGCTCTATTTAATCTATCGTAACCTTTGAACAAATTTGTTTTATCACATGCACTGCAAAAACAGTGTTTAGAAATGTGGTGCAATTTAGTGTTTAGGTATTAAACATATCAAATCTCTAAACACTTGGCATCAAATGTCTAAACACCTAATGTCAAATGTGTAAACATGTTTAGATTTTAAACATGTTTAGATATAAGGTGATTAGATGTTAAACAGATATGTCAACATTTTCAAATTGAAACGTGGTGCAAAATAGTGTTTAGAAAAGTGTTTAATTTCTAATCACTGTTTTTGCAGTTTTCAACCTATCTATTCTATAAACTCAGCAGAATTTGGACATTTTAACATTTAGTCTTCGTGCTTTAAAATGTCCCAAATGTAATTTTTTCTGAGATACCCTGTATATCACAATTTTTTTTTTTTTGTTAGAATTAACTATTTCAGACAAAGAAGAAGAAAAAAGGTTTGGCTCAGCTTCATTTAGCTCAAAATCCTAAGCACTGTGCATGGGTTTGTTGGGGTTTTTTTAGTCAAAAAAGCTATAGGCTGTGGAAATCCTTTTTGATTGCATTAATGTTTTCATGAGAGGTTTCATGTGATTAGGACCACTGATGTCCTGCCTCATGTAAAAAAAAACATTGTATCCTCTTTTATTATTTTGGTTGGGTACCTATTTCAAAAAACAAAAAGGGGGACTAGCTGCTGTTGTGGGACTATAGTTTGTCTCATCTTAAGTTGAAGGTGACGTCACTGCGACTTTTATGTTGCGCAGCCATGAATCGCGAGCGCTATGCTTGGAATCATAGCATGATACGCACACGAATAAAGGCGGCACGATCGAGATGCTAGTGGGAATGCAAAGACGCATAATGACGTCACCTTCAACTTGAGGTGAGACAAAGTATATACTGCTAGGGGTATCAAATTCACAATCATCTCTTCCAGTCCTGCTAGGGGTATCAAATTCAGTTAAGATTGTGACTGTCAACTGTCCAGTGATACAAATAAGAAAGTGAACCAGGCTAAATATGTCAGCAAAATTACCCTGAGTATAATTTTTCTGACGGTACCATAGCACAAGTGATACTTTTCTTCTATATTGGTTCTTTTAAAGGTATATTTTTTGTTATGTCTTGAAAACAGGCCGGTCCAGTTAGGGGTATAATTTTACTGCAAAATAGTTCCTTTAGGCATATATTTACACCAAAAACTGGTCCCATTAGGGGTATATTTTCACTGAAAATTGGTCCCGTTGGGGGTCACTTTCATGCAGAACCCCTGGAATTGGCATGGGTATCCAACAAACCCTTGAGAACCCTCCCCTGGATTTTTGTATCAGGGATTTTCTTGGTTTCCTTAAAAGTCCATGGCCCGATTGCTAATAGCCTCGTCCCCAGAACTCCAGATTTCACCGGAAGTGGTCAAAATTTCTATTTTTCTCATCATTTTACACTGTGAAATCTTAGGGCTAAAGGATGTTTGGTTTGGATAACTCAGGCCACTCCTTTAAAATTGGCGATCAAAGCTACATTCATAACCACTCTTAGTGTAACCCCTTAAACAATTAAAACCAAATTTGATAATAAATTTTCTCAGAAATCCATTGCATATTCCTTCTAATATACACAGATTATTATTCAGTATGCCAATGCCACAATAATATTCTCTTTTGAATGAGCACGCAGTATTATCTACAACCTTGAAGCTTGCTATATGTCAATACATCATCTCGCTTGTATTGTTCCCTATGCATCAGGAGGGAATCATATGTGATATTGATGATCATCCCAGATTAAAGCAATGTATAGTCTTTGATTTCTGAAGAAATATGATAGGGCAAAATTTCTCTGAATTTGCACTTAAACTAAAAACTAAAGGGGGGTTCTGCAGAAAAATATTGAAACAAACTGAAATTAACCCAAAGGTTAATTGAACACCACTATCAGTGATTCACTTGAAAGAGTCAAAATATTTGATATTTGCAAGAATAGCTTAAAGGATAAGTCTGTAGAATTATTTGTTGAACATGGAAAATTGTCAGAAAGGAATAGCAGGGGACTGTAGTGTAAGACTGTGCGCTTCCGGATAAAATTTTAAATTTTTGCACACAAGTACTTTAGGCATTGATAATCCATAAATTGATGGAAGCACTTGCCAACCCCCCTTAATGGCCACCAGCTTGGGTTTCAAGGTTATACAGGGGTCAAAAATTTAAAATGTTCTGAATGTGTTAAAAAGCACACCATGGTGTTTGTCTGGTCACAAGGATTCCAAAAATGTATAGCTTACACTATCTATGGCTTACAGTTCCGGAGTTATGGGGTAAAAACTGTAAAAATGGTGAAAAAAGTCAATTTTTGGTTTGTACATGGGTCAAAAGTTAAAGTTGCTTTGATTCAGTTAATATGTGGTGCAAATTGTTTCCCTACCTTAAAGGATTGAAATAAGGAATAGTTTGCCTTATCTGTTATGCTTAGTTTTCACGTTATCCAACAAAATAGGTCACAGGTCAATAAAATCCAATAGCTGCCAATAGCTGTTGACTTTATTCGCCATTTTGGTTAATAACCAGACACGTAAGATAGTCAAAACTATTCCTATATTTCATTCTATGAGCTAAACCAACAATTTGAACCACATTTTACGAAATTGGAGCAACTTTTAATTTTTGACCCTGTACAAACCAAAATTGACTTTTTTTACCATTTTTACAGTTTTTACTTGATAATTCCTAAACTATAAGTCACAGGTAGTATAAACTATACCTTTTTTTAATCCTTGTAACCAGACAGACATCATGGTGTGCTTTTCAGCACAATCGGAACATTCTAAAAATTTTACCCCTGTGTAACCTTGAAATCCAAGCTGGGGGGCATGAAAGGGGTGTGGCAAGTGCTTCCATCAATTTTTTTGATTATCAATGTATAAAGTACTTGTGTACCAAAATTCACAATTTTATCCGGATTTGCACACTCACATAAGATCTGTTCACTACAGTCCCCCACTAGAAGAAAACAGCAGTGTTCAAAGATTTGAATCCCCATTCAATTACATGTTGTAGTAAATGTCCGTATGGACAGCAATGACTAAAATGTCTTCTTTTTTGTCTTTATTAGGTTGCGTTTGGTCTTCTCGCTAGTAGGGTACGTTAGGATACCTCTTCTTGTTACAAACAGGCAAAATCTGATTTTTAATTATTTTTTTTTTCTGATTTAGCAAATCACTGATAGTGCCTTTAACTGCTAGCTGGTGGCACTGACATCACTGTTATACACAGACCCATAACCAGAATTTTTAAAGGGGAAAGATTTTTAGGCGGCAGATTTTTTAAAATGGTGGACAATTTTTTTTAACCCTTTTTATGAATCGCGCAAAAAACAGACGTGTCACTGTGTCAGGAGTCATTCTGAGTCATTTTTTTTGTAAATTTGTGCCTTCAATTTTTTTTCTCTCTCTAAATAAAACAATGATACAATCTGAGTGGCTCATTACAGGACACAACATGAGATAGCCCTCTGAGTAACCAATCAAAATAGTGCTTTCATATATCTGTGTAAACCATATGACCATTCT